>JAHWFP010058054.1:48930-78574 GCA_023313725.1 Lithobius niger
TTAACAAGTTTTGTTTTGGGGTAGATAGTTTGTTTACAATTTTTGCTATCTTTAAAGTAGGTTTTAATTCAGGTGCATTTGGCAACTTCCCGGGTGGTTGTGTGCATAAACGTTTGGTGGATGGTTCATTTTCATCATTCACGTCTTCAACCCTTGAAGACTCCTCTTCAATTACTTTTTCAGTTAAAAGTGAAATGGCAGCATTTGGATTCCTCATTATAGAATAAAATTCCCTCAAACTTTGGATCTAGTAGAGTTGAAATTGCATATGGGTAATTCCATGCCGTGTCCCTTGGAAATCTATTGTCCCGTGTTAGCTCTTGGGCAATGCTGCGCTTGAAACCAATTACTACACGATACTTGTCAGAGGGCTGTAGAGCGTCCAACAGAGATCTTATTAATGGAAGAACAAGTCCAATTGTGGCATTGTCGCATGTTTTGCAATCTTAGTTATTTCTTTGAGAGAATCCAATGCGTTAATGACACTCCCAGCATTGTTTCCACTGGCGATTCGAAAGTTTATTGACTTAAGCCAATTCACAGGCTGCATTAACTGCACGTTTTTGCTCGTGCAAACGTTCCATCATGCAGTAAGAAGAGTCCCACATGGTAGGAACATCTTTTATAAGTGAATGTTCTGGTATTTGCAGTTGTGTTTGTTGTTCGTCAAGAATTCGTGTAGCCACGTTTGAATGTTTAAAAGCGCCTACGAATTTACGGGAATATGCTAGACATTTGGAAATACCTTGGTCGCCCTTCAGTTTATCTTCGATTACCAACTGCAATATGTGAATCATGCATGGGGCATGGTCAAAGTCACCTTCTCAAAATGTAGAATTTATATTTCTGCAGTTGTCATGGAGCACAACGTACTTTATCATCTACTTTCCAGTTACGGACAATTTGTTCAAACATTTGTGTATTTTTTGTCGCTGTATGGCTATCGTTGAATGGTTGTGCTTGCAGGCATAAGCTTACATGCACAAAATCTTCTTGAACGTAATGAGCATTAATGGATAAATAGCTGACTTGTGCTTTGGATGACCAAAAGTCTGAAGTGAAACTTGCATACGGGACCGTCGACATAAATCCATTACCTTCTTGTAAGTTATTTCGTACAATTCTGGTACGGCTACCTCCCGAAAATTTTTTTCACTGCGTACTTTCTACGTCGGTATGGCAACATACATAACATGGAAAAAACATTATCAGTTACCACGATAAACGGCTTAAGATCTAGGCACATCATGCATGGGATAGCCTTTGTTAATGCCTGGGAATGGGGGTGAGAAAAATCGTACCGAGTCTTTTTTTTCTACACACAGACCGAGAATTTGTTGAACAAGACTGCTACTTCTTCGCCATGCTGATGCAGTGGTTTGCAATGCTGTTAGAGCAGCATTGATATCTGGGTGTTTTAAGTTGAGGTGCTGCCATAATGCTGCCGTTCCGTGCGTACTCGAATCTTTGCCACCACGAGAAATATTCGTTTTGCAAATACTGCATACTGTTTTGGTTTCATCTGTCGTATTTTAAAATGTTTTCATACATAACTTTCTTCTCGTTTGGGCGCCATGCCTTTCAGTATGAATACGAGGATCGATTGATTAAAAGTCACGTCAACTCAAAGCGTCAACTGGAAGCTTAACTTAAAGTTAGCTCAACCTAACAGAAAGCCTAAGTCAGCTTAGTAGAATTGTCTAAAACCTGAAACGTTTCGATTTTCTCCTCGTTTTTTTTTATCTACTACAAAAGATGTCAGTTGCTGAAATGTAAAAACTTGAAAAGTAAAAAAAATTAAAAGAAATGGGAATTCCCGGTTCATTGCCTGCATTGAATGATGTCAGTGTTTTTTACATCACTCCCTTTAATCCACAAATAAACTACTCTGTCACAATGGTCGTTTTGAAACTCTGTCAGTTTTGCGAGCTACGATTGGTTCATTTGTGGCAAGTGACCACTGTTTGCGTGGCCCAGTAGCAAGTGACGTCACGCAAAGTGAGTCAAGGTCACGGTCATTTGATCTAGCACGTTCACGTCTCTTTGCGGACAGCTGCCTGGCGAGGTGATGGCTGCCGAAAACAGACTGCTCTCAACGGTCGTGACTATTGAGGAAATAAAACTTCTTTAAACTATTCGTACGGTATTAAAAACATAAAAAACAGGTTTGAAAACAGTAAGCAATGTTATTTTGGAAGAATAACTAGTGTATGTTCTGATTTCAAAGTTTCCCGGGTAATGCAGGTAAAATATTTTTTGTGAGCGTGTTCACGTACTGTAACCTAAGTCGAACTTAAACAATTTTTTCAGTTATGAAAACATAATACGATGATCCCAAGTACATTTTTGTACAAGAATTAACACTATAATTATTTATTATTAAATATCTCATTGATATTTATTAAATTATTATGTGCGTGTTGGAAGAATGCATCCGAGTTCGAATTATCCACGAAAAATTGCACTATCTCGGAATCCGTGACCCAGCATTCGGTTTGGGTGAGAATTTTTTCCGAATCCGGATAAGTGACCGGATATACTATCCGGATTCGATCAATCCATAGTAAATATGTCTGCCACGGGGCAATTTTTTGGCTTCTTTTTTTCTTTTTTTGTGATGTCGCACAAGGTCAGCTAAAATTTTTGCATCGTTTTGTGCTTTTTTTATGGCAGATGTCATCCCGCAGTCCCTCCCACCAAGCCTCCAATACCAGCTAAAATCGGCCCTAGCAATGCCAATGGCAAAAGGCCGCCTTTCTTTTTTCATGATTTTGTTTTGAGATCTATATCTTTTTTTAATATTATTATTATTATTTAATAAACAACTTCGACTTTGCTTCCATCCAACTTTAGATTTATTTTCCTGTCATAAATGAGCAGACTGTGACAGGTAGTGTTAGGTGGCACTGCTGATCTTAACTTCAGATGGACTTGTACTTCTACAATTCCTGATTGAATCCTCTCGGCGTGTTTGGAGCAATCCCAAACCAAGAGAGGATATGCTTTCTTAAACTGAAGCAGGTCAAAACTCAAGTTTTTGATGTTGTAGCGCAGCTGCCTAAATTGCTGCGCCAATCTGTACAAGGTTTTTGTACTTGCTAGTGGCAAAATTTGCATTCAAATCGAGAAACGGATATTGCTCGGAATTTAGAGTCATGTGAGAATCTTGCAAACTACAGTGGTCGAACACGGCCGGATTTTTACTAAAGAGTTCTGTCTGTTAGTTTGACTAGCTAGAACTATCGATCTAGGCCTTTCAACCACGGAATTAGCAGCACGCACCACATGAAGGTGGTATTTTGCGGGAGCTCCAACTATCATAAATCCACGTGCCCCATGGTTGATGAGCTTGTACAGTGTAAGCTTTTGCTCAATCCGATGCCATAACGTGTTGAATAAGCCAGGAAATGCAATACAGAACGACTTTTCCATTGGCCGCGGCCACTGCTTTGAAGATGACAGTCGTGTTGCTAGCTCTCCTACAGGTTAATCCGTGTTTCGTTCCATAGATTAGCTTATCCTAATTTTCGAAAAATCCCATGATGTGTTTCAATGGGATGGCAGAGGTAAAACTTCCCTTAAAATTTATTTCAACGATGATGGACGTGTGTCGCTGTTTGAATCCCACTTTGTTGGGTTTTTCAGCAGCGACAGAAACTGCACTATCTAGTATCTAATGCCGAACACTGGCCGAGGAATGCCGGTTGCTCCACCGAGCAGTAAGTGAGTAGTCCCTTCATTAGACTAAAGAACCCTGGACAATTTAACTCATCGACTTGTTGGTCACATACTGTAGATGGTATTTTATATTAGAAAACATGAACGTGGTAGCATTATTAATAGGACTAGCTAGGCTACGTCAGCAACCATGTAAGCCAAGTTATCATCCTTAAGCAACCTCCCTTTAATCAGGAAGTAACTGTTGAGAACGTATAACAATAAATCTTGGTTTTTGACATTTGCGCGAATTTCTGAATTTACATTATTGAGATTGGTTCCAACAATAGAATTGTATTCGTGGTAGGTGTGAGAATCGACGGAGTAATCGAACACCAAAGGCTCATGAATTTTTAAGTAATCTTCTACTACGGTCATTTTCAGGGTGTTGTTATAAATTTGATGAAATGTTTGTTTCAAGGCATAAAACCATTTGTTTTTAATATTAGAAATAAATTAAGAAAGTGTCCTTTCCCTTTTTTCCAAATACGAGCATTTTATCCTTTTTAAATTTTTTTAGATCTCAAATGAAGTCGAACCGTAAAACTTTCTACATTTAAAGCCATTGGATCGCTAGTCTGAGACGTGAGCCAAACTCTTTTATTTATGATTAAGTTGGTAGTAACTGAGAGGTAAATTAATTTATGAGGGGACTCTATAATTTGGAAACCGGGAAGGGAATTGGGATAAAAGAAATATAAAGCAGGCTGAGTGTCGCTGTTTAGGTATGAATTGCCGATAATATCAATGTGCACGAAAATTGTATTGAAGCTCAAAATTTCAACAGTATTTTGACTTTCTTGACTTCACACCTAGTTGCCCAAGTCAAACCCCAAAACTGCAGGTAAATACTTCTTTCCTGAAAAGGGTAAGCAATCGTTTGAATCGGTAATTATAAAATCGATTCTTAAAGTGTTTTAATTAGGAAGAATTGTAATCGCTTCCTGCTCTGGCCATTTGTATCTACCACTAACTAGAGAAATGTATTAAAATATTCGATTTCATATGCACCTAGGGTAACTAACACTTTCTATCAGGAAGTACCAGCATCGGTTGTTTATTGAATTTTGTTGTTTTTTGAGGCAATGTTATGTATTCTGTTATACGTGTCGAAATTAAGCAGAACCAATTCATAACTTTTTTCAGAGTGAGAGTGTTTATATTAATTCTCAAATCACAGTCTTTACCGCTGAGAATAATTGAACAGAAATCCATGATGTTGTCTTTTGTTAAAAGTGTTATACTTGGTAAGGAAAAATATGAAATCTGAAAGGACAGACAAATTCCTCGAGCTATCAACATACCCATGATGTGAATTATCCTAAAGAATTTGTGTTCCTAAGACCCTGTTGATGTTGACAATTCACCATTTTCTTAATGTGAAAGCTCATATAGCATTTTCACTTCTGAGACTCCTTTAATGTTGACAGTTCGTTAAAGGTGAAAGCTCATATTAACACTGGCGAAAACCAGTGTTATACTTTGTTCCACATTATGTTTTCAGAAAACTGACTGTATGACGCCACGTTTTCTTCCACTACGAGTGCAAAAAATCCGTAAACATCCCATTCATTAACTCTAACAGTAACTTTGTTGAGTCCACAAGTGTGACATCCACATGTTTTGGCACTCTTAGTGCAGGGAAACGAGTCGTCATCCAGTCAGTTTTCTGAAAACATAATGTGGAACAAACTATAGTAAGGGTCGACCTAGGATCTCTGTGTTAAACTTTCAACTTTGAGAGCTTATAATTCCGTCAAAATTAAAAATTTTTAAACCAAATTTGGAATCTAACCTTGACTAGTCAAGGCCTGTCTACAGTCAAAAATTATGAAATTCACTCCAGCCAAACCAGAGATACAGAGAGGGGCCAAATAGACAACTTCTTGGTCTTGGTCTTGTTCTTAGTCTTGTTCTGTGGATGTACCTTTCGTCTGTCCTGTCTACAGGTCAAACTATTTATCCTGTAAAGCTGGTTCTTAGCTCATTTTACAGGTATTGCTCCGTAGATGTGCCCTTTCCATAAGGCCTTTTCTTATTGGTCAAGTGGGTCAGGGGTTACAAAGCTCTAAACGACCAGATTGATTGTTTTACATTGTTTTAAATATTGTTATTATGCAACAATGCCATTTAGCAAACGCCAGTTGTATGACATAGACTGAAGATTAAAGGATTTGTTTCTATTGTTAACACTAGCGATAGCCAGGTTAGTAAGGGCTATAGCTATTGCCGAGCTTAAAGGCGGCGCAACAAAACAAACAACAAATTAATTATAAAGGTGTCACGCATAACCCACCCCTCATCCACCACCACTTCTATTTATTGTACAGTTCTCAAAGTAACACGGATTAATAAACAAAAACGTATCGTTAAAAGTTAAAAGTAAGGGTCTAAAAGTCAAAACCTGTAAGGAACACGGACAAGTTTTGACTGTAAGGGTTTAGGTGTCAAATTTGGCCAATAAGACGCTGCTAAGCATTAGCCCCTTACTACCCGGTGATCATGTTAATGACTTAGTAAGGAAAATTGGAAATTAGCCAACAGCGAAAATCATACACTAGAAATAACGTAGTTCAATTAGCCACCTTTATACACTTACGTTTCATCGGAGTGGCATGATCTGGATTTCTCCATTGCACTCCGATTAAACGTAAGTACATAAAGGTGGCTTACTGAACTACGTTCTTTCTAGTGTGTGATTTTCGCTGTTGGCTAATTTCCAATTTTCCTTAATATTATTTCCAGCGATTTATGTGTATTCATTAATGACTTAGTAACTCGGACAGAATGGGTGTACACACTTACGCTTGTAGCAGGTTGTCTCGCCTGGAATCGCTGCAATGTTACCAAACCGGAAAAAAATGTCAACCTAAAGCAAAGTAGGAAACCCACACCCCCACTATCATTGGATCATCACATGGGCTTGTCCTTCGCTTGCATGGAAAAAAATAAACCCAGAAATCGTTAGGGAAAACCAACACTTCTTTCAGTAATATAATCCATCTTTTAAAAGGTGAGGCATAGTTTGGGTACATTATTGTGCTGGACAAACTACCTGAATTTTAGCACATAATGCAAAGCGAATAAAAATACCCTTTACAATAGAATTAAAAAAATCTCGGACTGCTGTTCCTAAAAAACTGGGTAGTAAGGGTCGAATGCTTAGCAGCGTCTTACTGGCCAAATTTGACACCTAGACCCTTACAGTCAAAACTTGTCCGTGTTCCTCACAGGTTCTGACTTTTAGACCCTTACTTTTAACTTTTAACAATACGTTTTTGTTTATTAATACCATTTGCGCTCGTGTGATCCCTTTAACGATGACAATTCGTCATTTTCATTATGTGAAAGCTCATATAACATTTGCAATTCTGAGAACCCTTTAATTTTGACAATTTGTCATTCTCAAAATGTGACAGCTCTTATACAATTTGCGCTCATGAGACCACTTTAATGTTTTCAATTCGTCATTCTCAAAATGTGAAAGCTCATATAGGATTTACATTCCTGAGACCCCTTTATGTTGGCAATTCGTCATTTTCATAATGTGCAAGTTCATACTATAGCATTTGCACTCCTGAGATCCCTTTAATGTTTACAATTCGTCATTCTCAAAATGTGAAAGCTCATACAACATGTGCACTCCTGAGATACCTCTGACTTTGCTAATTCGACTTTTTTAACAATGTGAAAGCTCATAAAGTATTTTCAAGAGTGCCCAACCGCTATAATGTTGACAATTCGTTATTTTCATAATGTGGAAGCTCTTATAGTATTTGCACTCCTGGGACCCTTTTAATGTTGGCAACGATAGATATGGAGGTTAAAAGGCAAGTTGGTGGTCGTAAAGCTCGACAAAGGTTGTTTTGTCGTCGGGTGATACATCATCAGTTGGTTCGTTGTCGGATGGCTCATCATCCAATGTCTGTCGTTGGATGTTTCACCGTTGGATGGTTCGTCGTCCGATGGTTTTTCATCCAAGGTTTGACGTCGGATGGTTCGATTTCGGAAGTGATGTCATCAGGGTCACATAACTTTGACCTTTGACCTCGGGAAGTGGGTTTGAGTGCATGGGAAGAAGGAAGGTGCTTTTACACCCCCGTCCAGATGGATGAAATCCAGCACACGAGAAGCAGGAAGCACACTTTTGCACTCACCCAGATTGATGAAATCCAGCGCACAGAAACTGCACAATTTTTCCTACAAAAAGGGGTTTTTACACCCCATCTAGATGAATAAAATCCAGCATGCGGAAAGTGGGAATGGGATACAGGAAGTGGAAAACAGGAAGCGAGTTTTTAAATGTCTGTCTCTCCCAAAAATGGCACTTTCCCCAACTACCCCAAAGAAATTGCAGTCAAATACGGTCCTCACCTGGTATTGACCTCACAGGTAGAGACATCATAGCCGGAAGTGATGTAACAACCAGAAGTGACGTCATAACCGGATGTGACAACATACCACCTGGAAGTGACATCATAACAACTGTGACATCATAACAACCGGAAGTAACGTCAATGAGTAGAAGTAATGCGTAACTGAAAGTGATGTCACTCCCGGGTGTGTATGTTTGTGACTCAATATCGTATTTTGCTACTACTGATATTGGCTCAGACCGTACGAAAAGTGATTGTTTAATGATTCAAATGACAGACGAATGAAAAGATCGGAAATGATCCTGGTGGTCCCCAGTTACTGAATCCGTGTAGGGCACTACAGCTTGAGCCAGCCCTGCTGAAGGAAGAACCGTTGTTTAGGAATATTATCTCCACCTTTATTTGACGTAAAGACATTAGGTCAGCTTTATAAAATTATAGCACAAATAACTGGTAATTTGTTCCTTGCTTTTGACTGTAATCTTCGGAGGCATTGTACACCTTGACGATTACAGACATAAACATGTCTTTCATACGTATTGATAGAACCTATGACACCTTAGTGCACAAGCCAACACTCATTCAAACAAGTTTTAAAATATTTGTTTAACATTACAGAAAACAAATGGTGTTATCCCATTCCCTCTGAAAAAGCTTTTCCATTTTCAGATGTAGACAAACCTATAGAAAACAAAGTTTAAGATGCCTTATTTCATTTAAATAATTCTGTCCCTCGCTTGCATGGAAAAAAATAAACCCAGAAATCGTTAGGGAAAACCAACACTTCTTTCAGTAATATAATCCATCTTTTAAAAGGTGAGGCATAGTTTGGGTACATTGTTGTGCTGGACAAACTACTTGAATTTTAGCACATAATGGAAAGCTAATAAAAATACCCTTTACAATAGAATTAAAAAAATTCCGGCATTTTTTACTGCATTGTCAATGGAGAAATATGCTTCTAAAAGCATTCTCTTATAAGAATACAGTACAACTGAGGAGTGCAGATTATCACACATATTCAATAACCAATTTCAGTCCAGGAAATAAAAGGAAATGACATAATATTGTTAAAACTGTAAAATTATAAATACAAATAGCTAATGAAAAATTTGGACATGATAAAAAAACAGCATAAGTAGTAGTTTTGCTAACAATATGACTTGTTCGCCCATCTTTCTAGATGTAATTTTGATATCTATGTCATTCTACAAAATTGACGAAGTTTGCTCAGAGGCATTGCCTATACACCTAATTTGAATATGACCTAGACTAAAAACATTTAGTTCTAAAACATTTTCGTAACATGCTGGTTTTTAGTCTTGTTAATGTCTTAGAAGTAACAAGCCAAAAAACGTTTATGTGTGCTCCTTTATGCCTCTATCTTGGATTTGCACGAACTTGAACTCGAACAACTCCTTTCTTGAAAAAAACTTTAAATCTGAAGATTATGCTCATCCGTTTTTTTTTTCAATCTTTTATGCGTAGAAATAAATATAAAGGAAAGAGGAAACAAACCAAAGAGCGAAAATCATACACAAGAAATAACGTAGATACTTAAGCCACCTTTATGAACTTAAATTTAGTCGGAAAGGAGTGACCAGAATTCGAAATCATAACCCAATCCACATCCAGATCACTGACACAACGATTCTAGCAATAGACTTGCTCCCCCACGTGCATAGAGATGACTCACTGATCCTGTTATTACTATCGCAGCAGTTACTAGCGTTCCATTCAACCAACAATGCTTGCCGCCACAGGCAATGGTGTGTAACACAAAAAATACAAAACCTCCTATTATGACTAAGCTCATATGTTAAAAAAATCACTGCAAAGTATATAAAGGAAAGAGGAAAACAATCTAAGCAGTGAAAATCATGCACCTGAAATAACGTAAGCATTCCTGGTCGATTGATAACGGAATCACCCCTGTGACCTTAATAACAGAGTCAGTGAGTCATCTTTATGCTGGTGGAGGAATAGGCATATCGATGAAGGTGTTGTGTCAGTGATCTGGATGCGCATTGTGTTGTGAGTTCGTATCCGAGTCACGCCACTCCCACGAAAAGTAAGTGGATATATATATCTTGTTGTTGTTTGATTTTTGCTGTTCGGTTTGATTTCCTCTTTCGCTTTTGTAATTTACAGCAATTTCTTTATACATTTACGAAGTTGCAGGCCAAATAGGGCCTTTTAAGGCCAGAAAGCTAATTGGTGTTAAGACAATTTAGTTCAGTTTGTGACCCGTGGAAAATACTTTTTTTTTGTAATTTTTTATAAGTTGATATTTTGGATCAGTCTCAAATCTACCAGTTAAGCAAGTTTAAAATCACTGTTGAACAAGTTTAAATCACTGGTGGGCACTACTATTACACAAGTATTATGTTATGTTGCATTAGTATTATATGGAGAACATAACAAAGTATTTTGTGCATCATGTTTGCCCTTCGTTTTGTACTTTTAAGAATTGTAGAAACTCTGTTGAAGGAAAGTTAATACGGATTGTTATTTGTAACCGATTTATGTTCACAGTATTTTAATGCAATATTATTCCGCTTCTGTTCTTTTCCTTCACAGTCTCCCTTATATGCCTGAAATGAACCTACCCCAATGCAAGTCAAGTCGTTCAGCTAAATTATCGCATAAGAAGTTTGTGGATTTATTTGTAATGCCAGATGGAGCAGAAGACTGCAATTGTTTACCACCTTGCAATAGACGGATTTACCAAACTAGGGTAGTAGAAGTAATTGCAGGTGGAACAAATTGGACATACCTCTTTTTCCAAGCAGACAGTAATATCATTATAATTCACACAGTTGAGCCATCTGATTCGATTGTAGGATTATTGTGCGATCTTGGAGGTTTGCTGGGATCTATAATTGGATTGAGTATTGTGAGCTTGTTCGAAATTATACTGTCGATTTTCGAAAAGAATACTGTAAACTTATGTAAGCACTGAGGTAATATTCAATTCTTGAATTCACATACTCCTGTAGTCAGATTTATCACTGGAATATACTTACGTCTTGCTTTGACTCCGAAATCTGCATTTTTATTTATTGGGGTGGAGTTAAGAAAGCACTGGCAATGCACAGATTAGTGCATTTAATGCCTATTTTATTCTATTATACGTAGTAGAATATAATAAGAATTCCATTTTACTCTATTCAACTTTATTCCATTATGTATTCTACTGTTCTATCACACCACTCGTTCATGAATTATCACTTACAAAACTATACAAGGTGATCCAATTAAAGTGTTAAGAGCCGGTATCCTGAGAATGGCTAATGAGAGAATAATAATTATAGAAATGCAATGATGGGTGTTATGGGGGATGTTTACACAAGAAAACAGGAATGACCTTGAATTGATATTTCAAGGTTATCCTCGTGCTATCTTCTAAACGAGATAAAATAAGGCAAAAAAGTAAATTAGAAAGTTAGACACAAGGAGACGATATGACCAACAACAAAAAAACAGATTCAAAATCAGGTAATAAATAAAATAGTTATGATGATGTTTAAAGGCTAACATGCTGGATGCATTGGAATGAAGCCAACTTCTCGGCAGTTGGCTTCACTACAGTGCATCCAGCATGTTTAGATTTACCTTTTAACCATCATCGTAACTATTTTATTTATTTTCCGATTTTGAATCTGTTTTTTTTGTTGGTCATATTGTCTCCTTGCGTACAAATTTCTAATTTACTTTTTTGCCGTATCTTATCTCGTTTGTAAAATAGCACGAGGATAATTCAAGGTCATTCCTTTTTTCTCGTGTAAACATCCCCATCACACCCATCATTACATTTCTATCATTATTATTCTCTAATTAGGCATTATCAGGATATCGGCTCGTAACACTTTAGTTGGATCACACTGTAGATGTAGCCTAAACAATTTTTAGAAAAAAAATCCACTTTCCTTTTACTCAGGATGTGAAGGAAAAACCAGTCGACTATCTGGGTTATTTTAATGACACTGCAACTCTTAGTTTTCTAAATTAGGTTAAAATTCCAAAGAATAAACAATAAATGTAAACATTTTTTTCAATAAAATCGTGCATGCTTTTCATGTATCCTACCGAGATAGGGTTGACAGCATTTTAAAGTGACTTCATTTTCATGTAGGTCTACGAATGATACATATAATGGCGTGTCGTCGATCCATTGTAGATGGTTTTCATTTACGTTTTTTCATCTATTGTTACAATAACCATAATCATTCATTTATTATTAAAACCTTTTAATATTTTATTATAAGAGTTTTGAATTTTCTTAACCATCCACAGTATGAAAATTGGATTCCTACTCCAAACGTGTATTTTTTACCATAAGAGTGGTATCCACTGTCTTATTCTATTATTTCTCAGTATTTTTTAACATACGATAAAAAAAATCATAATGTTGCTAATTATATCTTATGGCCATAAGCAAACTTTATGCTAGACATGATAAATGTGGCTGCCTTTTGCATTAATGTAATTTTTATGGTTTTGAATTTATTTGACTAAAGTAAATAGACACATCGTATCTGTTGTAGCCATTAGCCTTTGTAGCTGCATTGTGAAATTTTCTTTTCCTATTGTGTGCATGTATTTTTTAACATAAAAGTAGTAACAACTAACTTATTGTAATATTTTTCATTACTAATTAATAAACTATTTTAAAAAAATCACAGTGGTGCTAATTACACCTTACGGTCCACGAGAATCTTTACCCTAGAGAGTAGTTGGCATGCTAAATATGGCTACCTTTCACATTAATTTAATATTAAGGGTTTTAAATTTACTGAACTAGCCATATTGTGAAAATTGCTTTCCTATTCTGTACATGTATTTTTTACCATAAGAGTGGTAACAACTGGCTTATTGTAATATTTCTCAGTACTCATTAATAAACGATAAAAATCATAATGTTGCTAATTACACCTTACTGTCCATCAGCAAACTTTCTCCTGGAGAGTAGTACGCATGATAAACGTGTCTGCGTCTTGCATTTATTTTAATTTTAACTATAAGCAAATAGACATATTGTATCCATTGTATACCATTAGCCATTGTGGCCGTACTGTAAAAATTTCCTTTCCTATTGTGGTCATGTATTTTTTAACATTAAATTGGTAACAACTAGCTTATTGTAATATTTCTCAGTACTTAATAATAAATTATTTAAATAATCATAATGTTGCTAATTACAACGTACAGTCCATGAGTAAACTTTCCCCTAGAAAGTAGTTGGCTTACTAAATATGGCTGCCTTTTACATTAATTTAATTTTAAAGGTTTTGAATTTACTTAACTAGCAACATTGTGAAAATTGTTTTCCTACTGTTTTCTAGCATTTTTTACCATAAAAGTGGTAACAACAAGCTTATTCTTAACATTCTTAGAAATTTATTAATAAATGGTAATCATAATGTTACTAATTATACCTTACGGTCCATAAGCAAACTTTGTCCTAGACATGATAAATATTTGCATGATGAATTTGGCTATCTTTCAGAATTATTTTAATTTTAAGGGTTTTGATTTTACTTAAGTGGCCACATAGTGAAAATTGTTTTACTGTAGTTTTCTAGTATTTTTAGCATAATAGTGGTAACAACTAGGTTATTGTATATTTCTCAGTAATGTATTAATAAATGATGATCATAATGTTGCTAATTTTATCTTTCGGTCGATGAGCAAACTTTATCCTAGAGAATAGTTGGCATAATAAATTGGACTATCTTTCCCATTTATTTTAATTTTAAGGATTTTTTATTTCCATATTGTTATTAATTTATTAATAAATGAAAATCATAATGTTGTTTTCCTTATTCTTGAGATTAGTTTACTGGTCATCTGATACTTTCAACATCTCCATTATGAGTTTGTGGCTCACACTTGGGAACAGTTTAGCTACATCAAAAGAAATAATTGATCTTCATTCACCCTCGGCTCTTCCAGTTCTGCAACCAAATCATATGTTTTGTCGTTCTCTCCATTCGGACATATCTTTTAATTCGGCCTGCCGGTCAAATTGTGTGACGACCCCTACTTCGCAAATGTTATTAGTCTAAGAGACATACCTGCTTTGTGAGTTTTTACTCGGGTGAAAATTGTGGGCAACCTCTTATGCAGTCTCGGTTTCAATTCATTTAGCTGCTGTCGTAAAACGTATTTTTTTTCTCCAGTCTTTCAATGTCATACACCAAGTTTGACCAACTTGGTGTGCCAGGCAGGAATTCATATCAGCTTTAGTGAAGTCGAGCGACTCCACCCAATGGTCTGATGATATCCACTACCAGCTTTTGGGGCATCAGTCTCTGACCTCCAGGCAGTTCTTTCTGGCGATGTTCAACAGTGTGTGGGCAGACGGCTCTATTCCAGCTGGATGGAAGACATCAGTTGTAATCCCAGTTGTAACCGAGAAAAGATCCCACTTCTTCCAGTATTGCCCAATCTCTCTGACTAGCT
This sequence comes from Lithobius niger, assembly GCA_023313725.1. Classification (NCBI taxonomy): domain Eukaryota; kingdom Metazoa; phylum Arthropoda; class Chilopoda; order Lithobiomorpha; family Lithobiidae; genus Lithobius; species Lithobius niger. Next base: position 63,489 of record JAHWFP010058054.1, read on the forward strand.
GTGTCTGCAAACTAGCGAAGCGGATCGTCTGTGAAAGGTGAGTCTGGTTGCTAGAGTTACAGGGATTCTTATCTGCATCCAAGTATGGCTTTCAACGTTTTCAGTCAACTAGCGATTGTGTGGCTGCCCTTGAATCAGACGTGAGGGAGGCTCTCCGCCTGCGTCAACATCAGTCTGGTTCAAGTCTTGGAGAAGGCTTACGACAGGACCTGGCGTTATGGGAACCTCTACAATTACGGCTTGAAGGGATGTATGCTGCTGTTCCTTTTCGAACTCCTCTTGGGCCATTTATTTCACGTTCATGAAGGGCCAATTTTTTCCTGCCCATTTTTTGGAGAATTCTGTGCCTCAGGGATGTATGCTCAGTGTCGTCCAAATTTTTCGTTGGGATCAATCCATTTACCCAGCAAGATGCTGTTGCCCAGTTATTGTTTTTGATGACTTCGGTCTTCGCTTTTGGCGGAGAGCTGCGAGCATCAATTGCAGCTGACAATTAACAAGGTCCAGAGCGAGGGAGTCAGCAAATATTACCGATTTTCTCTGGCCAAAACTGTGTGTTCACTTTTACCGTCAAAGAACACTCTACCCAGATCCTTGCCTGCACTTGATACATCGGCAGATACTAGTGGGCCCGTAGGCTTGGAGAAGGGCTGGATTAAGTGTTGGGTGCTGAAGCACCGGGCCACAGGCCAAAAAGGGCCTCAAGGATGTGTAAGTCACGAAAAAAATAAGACATGGTACTGTTTTAAATTTAAAAAAATACTTTTACTGTTTTTACAAAAAAATATTGTTAAAACATGTATTGGCAGGACCGAGGGGGGATAGGGCCACAATAAATCTTAAGCACCAGGCCTCTACCAGGTTTAGTCCACCCTTGGGCTTGGACGAATGATTGGGTTAGGAGACATCTTGCTCACAAGTGATGTCTTGCTGCAGTGATAACCTCACATGCAGATGCTTGCTGTAACAATAGTGGCGTTTGCGGTGAATCATTTCCACCAGACAAGCAGACAAGAGCTAGCACTTGCTACGCAGAACAGGAGCCAAACCTTGGAACCAACGCGGCATTGGCGAAGACAGTAACATATAATATTCCTATTTGTTTTGAACGCAATAATTGTCACGTAGTTATTTGTAAGCCTAGCTTTGTTTAATTAATTACTGTGAATTCGCAGCTCCACTTATTATTTGGTCCATGCGATTTCGAATAATAAAATTTATTTAACTCACAGTGAAACACGCTCTCACGAAGTTAACCTAATACGGTTGAACCGTTTAAATCCTAAGATAAAAGTACCATTACTGTTAATTACTCAAAACCAATCAGTCAATCACATTATTACTTAATTACTATTCTCTTTACTGTGATACAAGTGAGGCCTTTCCCGGAGAGGATTTACCAAATCATTCGCTCATGAAGTAAATACTTCAGATTCAATAATAAACAAAATATTTATTTATTCAGTTTAACAAGAATGTCTACTTTAGACAACAAGAAAGTTTACTTTAGTTTACAATGACAAGCAATGAATGCATCTCTCAAACGTAACTGGTTGTTACAACTTAATAGCACACAAATTAGGCTAGGCTATAAAATCTATTAGGCTAATAAAACGTAACACAAGTTATGTAACCGTTACTAGGGCTTACTAATTTACTCGTTATTGCTTAATATTAATTCCTTCAAACAAGTAATAATTCAAATATACGATTCTGTAGTATTTCGGTATATAAATATTACCGCTAAGTACTCAAAATACCGCAGTGGCCCAAAGTTATAGCTTAATTTCAAAACAAATCTTCTGCTTACCGTCACAATGTAGCTTGGTTAACTTTAGTGTCAGTTCCCTCTGGCTGTGTTACGGCAAACTTTCCCTCTAAGCTCAAATGATCGATGCTTGATTCTGATGACTAGGAGCATCTGCTGACAGTGTTTAACTTTTTAGACTTTTGACTTTTAAATACTAGTAGTTGGTCTTCCTGCCTTGTAGTGAGCTTTAATATACTGTGAATCATAGCAGCAAAGAGCGCCTAGTAGACCAGACTGTTCACGAGAATTGGAATCAGACCAATTTGCTTCAGAAAAACTGGTGATAGACAATTACTGACACGAAACTGCCAGTTTATATGGTGGATCAATCCTTTGGCCCCCAATGTGCTCTGAAGGTAAGTTTTCGCAAATGTCCTCTTTATTATTATAAAACACACCCACGATGTACATTCAAACAAATCTCAAGAGGGACCTTGGTTGGAACTAAGTGAACAAGTTGTATACAATATTCTAGTTAGTTCAGAGAGTACAGGTAAGGACTCTTACAACTTGGGGTGGATTTTAGTAATTGATATAATGCTTTTGTCAGCAAGTTCACTTTTGAACATCACCAACTTAGTGCATTTAGGCTACTAATGATGTATTTATTGTGTTTTTGTTGTGTGACTTGAATTTGTACTTAGGCAATGTAGTAATTTCCTGTAACGCATGAGCAGATGTACTCCTACAGCGTTCCAGACTAGCATTTATGACGTCACATGACATGTTTATCTAATTCTCTTACGTCAGTTGGCTTAGCTTTGCCTGTCATTACTAAATTCCAAATCCCATCTAGCAATGTGATATTTTGTAATCCTGCCATTTTTATGTTATAGTTTAATCCGACATTTTCCTTAAACGTCTTAACACCTTCGTTATCTTCTAAAAATTCCTTTACATTATTCTGGCGAAATTCTTTTCTTTCATTTCCAGTCTTAAACTGGTCTTTAAATAATATTCCATAGGTTTGGTGTAACTCGTACTGACTTTAAGTATGCGGTCGGATCCTTTTGATCGGTTCTCCCTTTTGATCACTGATTATGCCTTCTTGATCAGCATACGAGAAAGTTAGGGAATTTTTAAATAGCATTGCAAAAGTTTATGTTTGCTCCTACAATCCTGTTACCAGTTGTTGTATACTAAATTAACACGTATAGATCATGACTTGGTTGTGAAATCATAGAAATTGTTTATTTTAAATTTAAACAGTTTAAACAATTTAAATGTAATTACAAAATGCATCTTTGTCTAAAAACGATTCTGGAACCCAGTCAGTAGAAGTGACGATTGGTCAAGTCCTTGCAACAGTTTTGTTATCCAAGCCAACGAGTTTACCGATTGTCACTTCTACTGACTGGGCCCCATGTGTAGCATCGTTTTTAGGCAAAGATGCATTTTGCAATTAACGCTGTAAATTATTTAAACTGTTTAAAATTACACACAATTGCACAAAAACCCTAATACCTAGAAATCTAGCTACCACAGCAGGAATTTGGAAGCATTTAATGGATAAGTATGGAACCCTTCAATATATTAAGGTATTTGTCGTTACATAGAAGATCGCATGATTTAAAGAACACTATCGACCAATTGCACTGACTTGCGTACCACGAAAGGTATTGGAATGTATTAGCAGAACACACGGCTTTCTTTTATTTTAGAAAAATATTTTGTCAAGTGACCAATATGGATCCGTTCCTCGGTGGTCCACCAGTCTACAGCTGTTATCCATGCTGGACTACTGGACCGGCTCAATTGACTGTGGTGTGACAACTGACGTTATCCTCATAGACTTTGCAAAGGCTTTTGAGTCAGTGGTGCATAGCAAGGTCGTAGCAAAATTAAATTTGTACGGCTGGAGTGTTCCAGGTTGGCTGTCGCCATTATTGGGGCAGCCATCTATTGTACTTGCTGGCCACTTGGACCTAAGTGTTGTACACATGTCTTGCACTTCCTGTGTCTATAAAGAGAAATGTGACTGGATGCTGCATGCTTATTACCCGAGTTACACTACCCTGTGTTGACTCACGTTCCTTGGGAATGGGGAGCACATCCCCGCTAAGAAGTAGCCTAGGTGTTTAGGTTAGGAGTAGTAGTTTCCCCCAGACGTAGTAATGGTGATGAGGATGGGATTCAGTTTATTTATTTAAACTAATGAAATGAGATTTCGAGTTTAAAATTTGCATAAAACCTCGGAAAAATGGTGAGCGAATTAATTTCACAAAGGACTTGCCAGTGGGTTTTTTCGAATTTATCTTGTATGCAAAACTATCTTGAATGGAGTTGAAGATATCAACAACCAGGATTTCTACTGGCCGGAGGCTTCCAGGACTGTTCCACTGCAAGCTTGGAATAAGCATGAAGGTATTTTTGGTCCTTGGCGGTTTGATACTCCTTAACTGAGGACAAGTGTGGAACTCGAAATTTCGCTTTGTGATGCCATGATGCAACAGTCGGTTCGCAAAGCTTTAAGGGTAGTAATTGTTCAGTTTCTTTCCGTTGCCAGTAGTAATGATTCATTTTAACTCTATTGCGTTGGCACCGCTTTAGAAGTGTGTGCATACCGACACTACGAGAGCATTTTGGGTCTAACAAGAAGGAAAAGCTGTAAAAAATGAGCCGTTTCTTGTTTGTTAAAAAGAAATTTAATGTTAAATTTAGGGTTTAACTAGTAAAATTAAACCCAGTAATTTGTACAGAGGTACTCAAGTGTTATACAGTTGACAAGTTCTAAAAAGGGAACTGGAAGTAATAAAAAAGCTTAATAGAAAAAAAACTTTTGATTTGTTCATTTCGTACTACAGTAAAGAAAAAATGTACAGGTTTAAAAAGTAAATTTACGTATGGTAATTTAACAGTGCAGTAGCTAAATTGAGTTTACAATTTTTATAATGCATAGGCTACAAGTTGAAGTGATGCATAAATTGTTAACGTTAGCAGCAATTTGTAAGGTATAAAGTTATAAGTAAACATAAGTGTACATCCTATGTTGAAAAGTTTATTAATTTGTGTAGTGTGTGGTTATATTCACGCCATCTAATTTTTCGGGTGCTCGTTTATGCATGACACTAAGTCATAAACTGGGCTTGGTAGGTTTAGTAGAACGGTTAAGTGTGATGTATTTTAAGGTTTGGATGTAAAGTTAAGCCACTTTTATGCTGTTCCCAATTTACCTGGGTAGCGAATCGCCCTAATTCAAGTATTTTGTAACAATTTTTGAAACAAATATGACCCACGTGTTGCCGATGCAGAGGGTTTTTAGCATCTGCTAAGACAGAGTAGTATGGATGTAACATTTATTAAATAATTCTGGCGAAATTATTTAAGAGTAACCTAGTCGGTTACGAAAAAAATATATGGTATTTTCTGTATTTGATAGCAAACTTAGTAGAGGCTGGAAATTTATATAAAAGTGTTTAAAGCAAGTTATAGTGTGAAAACTTAAATAATTGCATTAGATTATTAAGCAGTGGTAAAAAAATTGTACCAAATATAAGCAATTTTGAAAAAAATAATTACACGATAATTTGTGCGATCATTATTGTTTATTTTCCTCCTGGGTAATTGCATAACGATTTGCATTTAACAATATACAAGGAGTAACACTGTAATTTTTGCGTCCTGTTGATAAAGCTATTTTAAGAGATTAAGCAAGTGGCTGCATTTACAGAAGTTTAGTTGATTTAAACAGGTTAAAGGGGAAAAAATGCAGAGGAAAATTAGTTTTAAATTTTGTGCTTCTTGCTTATAAATTTATGAGTGACGAAGAAATAGATTTCAAAAGCAACCCGGTAAAGAAATCAGCTAAGGATATTAGTGAAATTTTTGACAAAACTCTGGAGTCAAATACAGGCATATTATTGAAAAACAGTGATTTTGATAACGCATTTGAAGCAGAAATGCCTCTAACTGGTAACACGAGTGGAACGGGGCACAATATGGATGGAAATTTAAATCTCCCGTCTCCACCCCCCCCCCCCCACCCCCCGCTTCGTCAGGTGCTAACTTTGGGCACAAAAGACCTAGCGAGTTCGACCATAATGTCGAACCATGGAATCTGTATTATGAAATAGTGCTTTTAAATTTCGCTACTTATGATGTTCGTGTTGAGAAACAGGTAGGAATTTTTCTAACGTATGTAGGGGCTAAAACGTATGCTGTGTTACGCAATTTATGTGCGCCTAACGCACCTATGACTCAGTCACTGACTGACAGCAATAAAAACATAGAAGCCAGCTTGTGTCTAAAAACGAAAAGAGAATTACTTATGTGAACGAGTAACGTTTTAGAAAAGGGATCAAGCCAGTTCTGAGTCAATTTCAGTAGTACAGAAATGCGATTTGGTCACAGACATACCCCAACGACCTTTGATCTTTAGACTGGATCTTGCGTCATACCACAAGTGCCATCATACCGGAAGTGACTTCATTTTCCAAGATGGCAGTATCCATGTGAGTGCCGATGTTTTCCAAGATGGCCGCCCACCAGAGGTCAAAAGTTAAATGTCAAAGGTCATAGTGAAAGGGCAAAGGTCAAATGTTGAACGTCAAAGGTCAAATATTAAAGGTCAAAGGTCAAAATGAAAGGTCAAAGGTCAAAATTTGTATAGAAATGCGATTTGGTCGCAGACATAGCCACCCCAATGACGTTTGACCTTTAGACCGGAAGTGACATCTTACCGGAAGAAGTCATTCCGGAAGTGACGTCATACAAGAAATGACGTTATTTTGTAAGAAGGCGGCGCCCGTGGATACCTGAAGTGACATCATTTTCCAAAATGGCAGCGCCCATAGGAACCGGAAGTGCAGTTTTTTTCCAATATGGTGGCCATTTCGTCCATCTGGAGGAGGGTGGAAAAGTGCTTTTTGCTACCTTTTTGTGACTTTTTGATACTTCTCAGCAGGGGGGGGGGGGGCATAGGGCCAAAAATTCTGTATATCGTCATCCCCGTGGGTGAGCCTTCCAAAGGAAATTTGCTTGGAAAAAATCCCTTCGTGAAGGGTGGGTCTCAGCAAAAAATATTTTTTGGAGAAAATATTCCATTGCTCTCAACAGGGTCCCCAGGCTTTATTTACAACAGCATCAGGGTTACACCAAGTTATTTTCGTTACACCTTTTCGTTTTTCGTTCCTTTATTTTGGTTATAACAGCGACAAGGTTATACAAGCAGGTTATTTTCGCTTTTTTAAGATACTTATTTCTGCAGATTGTATAACTCCATTCTCCTGAACTTCGGAGTCAAGGTGAGCAACCTTATAATGTTCTTCAAGACCATATTTCCAATACACTGTTGGTAGGGGAGCCACCGACGAATCTACTGGACACACAAAGTCTTCTCATTTCTTAGAGTAGATTAGCCGATTGGTACAGGGTCTGTTGAAATCTCTACTGACTTAATAAAGCTGAATTTCCGAAAGTTGGGAAATTCACTATGAATAATTCCAATGATTTTATTCTTGCCTTTTCCAGAAGTTGCCCCAAATTGAACAGGCCATAATGTTGCAGCAAAAGCAAGAAAAATAAATAAACACAAATTAGATGTCGGCTAACCAAGGTTATCATGCAATATTTAAAAAAAAACAAGTTTTAAGTGTATACTTACTTGGAACGCACAAAATCCCCAGCATTATAGGGGCACATCATGTTTTAGGATAAGAGAACCAGTATATCTTCTCATGTCCAACTTATTAATGATCTGCCTACACTGTTCAACTTTGCAAGTCCAGGCATTTTCCGGAACTGGTTGCAGCAACTGATGCTCACTGCTAAATGTTCTCAAACGGGGTGTTGTATTTTCTTTAAAAAGTCGAATTTAAAAAAGTTCTTTTAAGATCGATCCTTCACAATACTTTGTGGGTAGGCACTAAAAAGTAAGGCTTGTGGGTTTGGTTTTATCTTGTCATTGATCTTTCATCAGTAGATCGAAAGCAGCTTTCACAGATTTTCATGTTGACAACTGCTTTATAGAATGCAAGGTGTGGCAGCACAGGATGGAACTCGGTAACTTTCACATTTATTTCCTTGCAATAATGTTGTGCACTTCGCCATACTAAAAAATAATTAAGTTTACCATATTCTTCATGGTTTCCCTGTTCATGTTGATTGTGTAGAAGTTTAAAAGTGCTAATATTTCTTCATAGTGAATCATCACTTACTGAGGTTGCAACGCCAATGGCTAGAAGCACATCAGTTTGCAGATTATGCCGCACAAGAAAAACTGCAGGATGGATCAGCTGTTAAAATCCAGATATGTTTAAAACGATATCTTCGTTCCAGGATAACATGCTGAGCCATATAGTCTTCTTAGCCTGTCTGCTAATAAAGGACATATCCTTTGTTATTTCCCTCAGAACAGTGGTTTTACGTATCTGTTTTTCATTGATAGTAATTAAAGGAAAGGAATTGCTGACTGACATCATGCTATCATCCCAATGAAGATGTAGTTCTTGGTCGTCATCGTTAGCTTCTTGAGCTACATCATGAGAGCTGCTGGATGTTGTCACTGTTGCAAAGTCCAATCTCACATCGTGAAACGTTGGGTCGTCTATGTATGGTTCCTAGCTTAGTTTCTCCGAAAATTCATTATCTTCATCATCACCTTCCTGTAAATACAACGGGGATGAACGAGTCATTTAAACGCCTACAATTTTACCGTTACGGTATTAGAAAAAAGAAATTTGACATGGCTCTAGAGTTTTCAGTAGGGTTTCTGGTGATGCGTACCAAAAAAATCTGATGAAAATTTACTATGAGTGGATCAGTCGGATTTCCCACAATTTTTAGGATGCTGTTGAGTAGCTACCTACCCAGTCCGAAATAATAGTGTAATCAAGTCCATCTTTCACATTTAGGCATGATCTTTCATGCTTCTGCCCCTCTAAATGATTTGTTAGAACGTGCTGAATAGTGATCACATGCACTAACCTATCTTCAAGTTGAGTCACATCAAAATTACTGTCGTGTGTCATGTTTCTAAGAACATGAAATGCACTCTCAACAAAGTCGAAGCCAACCTGAAATATGAATAGAGAAACCCCAGGTGCATGCTTCTGGTACTTGACTAGTTAAGGAGGTATCCTGAATAGTACTTGTAAATCGTAGTAGAGTTGAGGTGATACAAACTTGGTCCCTTTCGTGCTGTAGCAAGCTGCATGCAGTAAATATGCACGTTTGCATGCATGAACTATGATATCCTCCAAATCAAGGGTTTCCACTCTAAAAACTTAAAATCCGACTAAGGACTTGAAAGTCTTCACACCATCCTTCAGATGCAAATTTTTGAACAATGTCTTCGGTTTCTTTGAAACATCACTGATTGTATTCAGTAGTTTTGTGGCAACTGGCACATTCTGCTTATCGCGTACATACATCAAACAACTTAGCAGTGACAATGCATTCTTCAGACGGAAGCACTTCTTCAAAGATTCTTTGTAACAATTCATTGTTAAATACGGGTTATTAACCATCATACCAGCAACGGAATACAATTTATTTTTTCCAAGTCATGTTTAAAGTCGAAGTTGAGAGTGGCACCAACTGGCCCAACAGTCTTCTTTAATGGTCCCTCACGCACAAATAATTTTCTTCCTGTTCCAATCATCGTTTGTAAAACCCGGCAACTTGGTCCTTCGCCATCTGTTCCAAAATTAATGAAACATCCGTTTCTGCCCCGTTTAATTCCCTTTTATTAGCTTCATACTTGTGTCAAAGAACATTTTCTGAGAATTAAATGCTTCCTTCCCACACAATGGCAGTGCGAGGTATGAAATACCATCCATTTTGGCGTTAACATTCATGCTGCAAATGAAAAAGACGAACCATTCCTTTAGTCGAGTGCAAAGTATTTTAGTGTCGTGTACGTCATTGAGGACAAAACGGCATTCTGCATGTACTGCACACAGCCCCATCACACAATTGCATTTTAGATCAAATCTGAGACGATGTTCAATGCTGATGCCGTCCATCTTGATAACTTAACATCCAGATGTTTGATCGTTCTTCAATTCTTTCCAGGGCGCATGTCATGTTGTGAACGACACTATCCTTTATATCATTTTGTCATGTAGTGAGAAGTAGTTGTGTAATATCAGGCTTTTGAACAATCAGTCGTGTTGCAGAAAAGCTTGAAAGTCCTTTGTGATAAAGCATTCAAAGTAGTCAGCAACGTTTGTTGGTAGTAACAGTCGTAAAAGTTTGACGTTGTGATTGTAACGATACTCCTAGTGATCGGAAAAAAGCATGCATTTGGGTGGTCTGATTCCGGATATTTGGAACCTGTTTGGAACTAAGCAGAACTAAGGACGACTAAGTGGAAAAAAACTTACTTTAGGGTGGTCCGATACTGGATCTTTGTAAGTATAAGAAAAAATCCCTGCATATGAGGGTGGTATCTAGAGATTAATTATTGGGATACAGGAAAAAATCCAAAAGGTGGTGGGTGGCAACTTTTGATTTTTGAAGTTGGGGATATTAGTGAGATGATATACGTGATTTAATTACTGTACCCCCCCCCCCCTCCACTTCTCAGCGGTGTTCGTGCAAACGGAAGTCTGAAATGGCGACGTTCATGTAAACCATAAGAACAAGTTGGCGGCAACCATGTAAACCGTAAGTGAGGTCATTTTTCAAATGGCAGGGCCCATATGTGTGCCGACATTATGGGTGCCTAGTTCATAATTGGAAAAGTGTGGGGTTTCACATATGAAGTCTGCACAAAATCATAAAAATAAATTTGCAACAGACTGGGGCATGAAGGTGTGCACTCTTTTCCACACCACCTTAGGATTTATAGTGTCCTAGTAGTAGGTAAAATATTTCAGACACGTCCACCTCTACAGGAGCTAAAGTGCTAGGCACGTTTTTTTATGTGGTTTCCCTCATAGGAATAATCTACATGCGTCTATTTTCCACATTGACTTTCTTTTCCTCTTTCGCCTGCAGCTTTTTCCTATAAGCAGCCGCCTTTTTTGACAAACGTTGTACACATTTTGCAACACGCTTTTCTTTTGATTGAACTTTTCTTTTATTTTCCATGGTCTTTCCGAACACCGAATTATTTAATAATTTGAAGTAGTCCTTCTCGAATGATTGGGTCGACTCCTGTCTCTTGCTGGTGTTGAAATCGATGTATTATTTCATCCAGAGCTTCTGGTTGAAACTCAGGATTCTTCGTATGTACCAGAGAATTAGCCCGGGATGTCAGTAAAACTTCAAATTACGGTAATGTACAACGTACTTCATCTTGATTAACAGATTCTGAACCAGTTTGCTATTACGTTTAACCTTGTGTCCGACATGGTTCGCTAGATTTAGAGAATAAGGGGCCACTAGGTCTTCCCTGATCTCCGACTTCACTGAAGCTAGAGGATAGTCGTTGTGTCAATCGTGCAACTCCTGAGGATAATTCAGATCGACGTCGAGAATGTAACCAACGTCTGAATCGTCTGGTACGGTGTCAACGTCGAAAGTTCGAATTTCTTCCTTGGTTAGGTACCGGAACCCATCGTAGGGAAGAGGATCGCTCATGGCCAAACCGTACAGGTTGTTCATATCTAGGTCGATGATGTAGCTGGTAGGTTGACTAGGATCAAATTGGTTGCCGGGTAAGTATTTTTTGTTGGCTAGAGCGTACCTCTGAGCTATGAATGAAACACTGCCGCGAATGCCACGAGCGATCAGGTGGTGTTTGCCGGCTTGAGTGAATAACTCTAATTTGGACTTGCGCATTCTCAGGAGGGCAGACCAACTGAATCATGGTGCTGAAATATAATAACAGGGGTCCAATTTATTGTTTTCAACACACAGTTTCGGGAAATCTTCAAACACGTCGGCTAGCAGAAAAACGTCAGTCATTTGACAAATTTCTTGGTTAGAACCAAACTTCTTGACTCTCATTTTCCACCAGAGATTTAAAGCTCGTACTTATTCTTCTCCAGCCAATTCTTCGTCCTTTAATTGTGAGAAAAAAGAGTGTCTTGTAGGTAAAGTTTCACTGTCAAAAAGGGTCATGTCCGTCACGTGTTCGTAGGGGTAAACTCCCTCCCAAGTCAGAAGATTCAGTGCATTTTCTGTAGTTGTGTTGTCGTCAAACCACTTTGACTTTAATATTGATTCCAAGGCAGCTTCTAGAATAGGGAGTTTACCATCTTTACGGCTTTCAACCAAAGTGTCCAGCGCGGCTTTTAAGAAATTAACGCTGTGTATGAAACGTAGACTTACTCCAGTTTTCTTGGTCATAATTGTCATGCTCTTCAGTGTTCCGACCGATGACGTCTATTTTTACAGGGAATTTGTGCACTGCTTGTACTAATAAATGCATGTCATAACCCTCCAGATCGTGGAATATGACTGGGGTGGTTCTTTGTTTTCTAGCACTCAAGTTACATTTTGAGTGAGCGGCTTCCCTGTATTTTCCACTGACGTGGCAATGGTCTCTAACTTTATGCTCACTCTTCGGCAGAAATTTGTGGAAGGATTTGAATGGTTCCTCACAGTAGTGACAAACGGTGGCATTGTAGAAGTCGAGTGTTTCTTCCTCTGAGAGATTTAAAGGTTTAATGTTTGACAACAGTTCGTCATAATCTTGACTTTCTTTAACTATGCGCTCGTAAAAAACATCAACGGCATCCTATCCCAAGTAGTAATCTCGGCTAACAATTTCCCCATCGTGGCCTATCACGACATATCCAAAACTACAAGGTTCATGCAGGTGAATTTTAGTAGATGAGCTCGTGGAAGGGTCGGGGTACATACGTTTGGATGGGTCAGAGCAGGCACTCAAAGTCAGCATAACCTATTCGGGGGAAAGAAGTTTTTGAGATTGAACTGGTGAAATTCCAGGAACTTTCATCGGGTTTCTTGAATGTGAGTGATTGTGCAGGGTTGATTTTGAAGCATTAGTTTCTATGAGCTACTAGCATCCATTCTCTTCCAAATCCAGTGAAGCAGTTTCGGCAATAGAATTTAGCGTTGATCCCGAACCGTGGTGGCATAGAAAATCATCAATGCACCTAATGGAGCAGTAATGCGTATTTAAGGTGTCAGAGCTTTAAACCTCCGAACTTAGCATGAAAAGATCTGGAGGCTGACCATCGACGTTTTTAGAAATTCGAATAAGGAACAAGACTTCCCTGCGGCTGTATCCTATGATGTTAATCGAGAGATCGTTCGCACGTTCAAATTTGTCAATTTGGTCTAGCTTCGTGGGATAGGTCAGCATGGAAGTATGGAGCATCTCTTCAAATTCCCAGTAATCTTCAGGATCGGCGCTATACATCTCCAAGCTAGAAGCTAGTACAGAGTATAGGAAACATTTTTCATCATTAAGTTTTGTACATTGGTTAACATTCAAGCCTTACGTTTCGGGAGTGGAATGTAAGATGAAACTCGTAATGGTTGATATCAAGCACCCTAACGGCGAAGTTATTTATGCTAGAAATCACCCATCCACTCCCCCGCTCAGTGAAAGAGTCGATGGACTGCTGGATCTTATTAAAAGCTTCGTTCAATAGAGTGGGAATATCGTTTGAGTGAGTTTATACTGGTGTACCGTAACCAAAATCTAGTTTGAATTAAAGTAGTGTCTCTGATGAACATCACTCCCAAACAGATCTGCCCTTCACAATTTACAAGCCGGTCCACTGTAAGCAACTAACCGCATACTATTTTGTATGGCTGGGCCGATCCTGATTACTGATCTCGATTACTGATGCCGATCTTTACCGATATTTGCAACCTCGGTAGAAATTGGGATCTTTAGATAAAACCCAGAGCGATCAGTACTAAACCAAATTGAAGATATTTTCACTCCTCGCCAACCGATTTTGACGTTTGAGTACACCATTGTGAAGGTATTTTCATCAACTTACCAATGATTGAAACCCCAAGCAGCTGTCTCTAACTGTTTAGAAATTACAAGGCAAAATGTTAAATTTTACTGGAGTTTTGTATTTTAAAATTATTTTAGCATAATACAATATCATTATAAACCAATATTTAAAAAAAAATGTTCGTTTAGGCCTATGCTTTATTTATGCAATGCTTTCAAAAGTAATGTTTTTATAAAGACATACTTCCGTATTATACTTTTCGATAAATTGGAAACTAGGATCAGTTATCGGGATTTGGTATCGATAATCGCGATCTGGATTTGGTATCAGCCAGTTTCGTTTAATGATCGGCTCATGGTAAGCTTGGGTAGAAAAAAGCTGATCAGCCCAGCCTTTATATCTTGTCTGCCTATTATATTGTCTTCTGTATTTCTACCCTTATTAAATACTACGTTAACTGACTTAAAATAATTGGCTGAGCGAGAAAAACTTAATGATATACTAGGTTGATACCTCGTTAACCAGTGGAAGGATTTTCATGAAACAAAGACTGAATTGCATATTATATTTTTCTACTGAATACTGCATGTCATACGTATAGAAATATAGCATATATCATAACAATTAATCCAGCTTTTGTTTTATTTAATTCTATCCAGTAATTTATAAGATAATTTATTAGTTATCAACTCGTGCTGCTCTCGCGGTCAATTATATTTGGCTACTTATCGTTACATGTAATACGTATAGAAATATAGCTGATAGCGTAATAAGCAAGCCAGATTTTGTTTCATTTCATTTTGTCCAGTAGTTTTCGAGATATCAACATTTTCGTTCAGAGTCACATACATTAATCCTGCAACTTCTTCGGCATAACAAAGGCGTTTTTTTTTACCGGAACTGTACATCCTGTAACTACGCTGAATGGGAGGCCGGACTTATCGCTCAAGCGGTGCCCTAAATCTCGCTCTAGAAAGAAATGGCGATGAACACCATCAAGTCAGTGACAATCTACTAGCACATGATAAACCGTGCGTATCTGCCAGCACCAATGACATTCAGGGGTAACCCTAAAAATGAAGTAGTATGTAAGTTTGGTGTGAACAATACGTAAATGGGCCAGTAACATGTCTTGTCGGCGACTGGTGACAAGCCTAGTGCCTTGCCTGAACAATACCTTTAATAGTCTGCAACTTATTGCCGTTTTATTTATCCCACAAGGCTCGACAAACAGCATGTAACCTCAGAATTAAGTTTGAAAATGCGTCAAGGCTAAGATCCCTTTCGAGAGGTCCAGAAAGGGCTCCTTACACTGCAACATCAGTGAGCTTTTTCCTAGTTTATCCCAACGTGGCCCGTCATCCAGCAAAAAATCAACTTCTTCCGCACAGAAGGAGAGCTACTTTAGTCAGCCTCGCATCATGCTTTACTAAAAGAATCCCCCCCCC
>JAHWFP010058054.1:88574-103546 GCA_023313725.1 Lithobius niger
CTGGGGACCAATGGAAAACAGGGCTTGTTGGAAAGTAGGGGGGGGGGGGATTCTTTTAGTGAAGCATGATGCAAGGCTGACTAAAGTAGCTTCTCCTACTGTGCGGATGAAGTTGATTTTTTCCTAGATGACGGGCCACGTTGGGATAAACTAGGAAAAAGCTCACTGATGTTGCAGTGAACGGAGCCCTTTCTGGACCTCTCGAAAGGGATCTTAGCCTTGACGCATTTTCAAACTTAATTCTGAGGTTACATGCTGTTTGTCAAGCCTTGTGGGATAAATAAAACGGCAATAAGTTGCAGACTATTAAAGGTATTGTTCAGGATATAAGACACTGTAGCTATGGCATCACGCTACAATGGTTTACAACCTCAACAACTGAATTGATGTGATGTTTGTTGTGATGTTTGTTGCCTAACTTGGCGCGACACACTAGCGTGTGTCTAGATAAACATTTATTTTTAATGCATGTAGTGCTATTTGGTCATATTGTTAACATTTTTTTTTTTAGCAAAAACGCTTACATGTTACCCAGGGCTTCATAATGATTTTGTACACTATGGTTTACTAAAGAAAGAAATTTTAAAAAGAGGAAAATTGGCTGTAAAATGGCAAATATGAAATAATCTACTTTGAGTATACTTTCAGTGTAGGCCTATAAGTTAATAGATTCATTTGCATGTATGTTGCATTCCCCTCTGCACTCAAACCAAAAGAGGATTTAGTTATTATTCTCTACTACATAACGAAATGCCCAGTGAAGGAAAAAGCCTAGTAATCGTGATCGTAATTGATCTGCCTTGTGTAGGGCTGCCAAAATGTACAACTGTTTAGCAGCGAAGACACTTCTTGCTTAAGCGAAGACTTTTGCATGCTTCATTCCTTTCTCGAGAGTCCGTTCTTGAAACTTACCTTTGAGAACAGTTGAAGTGCGAGTTTTAATTCAGTACACATTCACGAGTACGTGTTAGAGTTACTCAGGATTGGAGTCAGCTTTGGAGTTGGGCAAGGTTACAGAAGACCATAACTTAGTCGAGGAAGATCTAGATTTAGAGTCGAGTACTGAGGTAGTGTTTGGAAAACAGGAACAAGAAAGTTAATGACATGCTTATATACATTTTTTTTAAATATAAAAATAAATTGTATGCACACGCACAGAAGATGCACACTGAAAAAATTCAAAAAGTTATCAAATAAAATTATTAAAATCTTTTTTTAAAGTGGTACAAAACACGACCAAAAGCGAAAATTTTCAAAACGCACGGTGTGATATATAAAGCAATTAGGAGATTTGGTAATTATGCTTAACTATAACTTTGATATGAAATTTCAATAATTACCTTTAACCAGAAAAATAATTTTGAGAAAAGTCACGTAAACATGTATATATTGTACTATGAGCAAATGTCGATTAGTGGACGCAGAGAAAAAAATGCCAATGCTTTTCAACAATATACCTCACGAAATAATGAAAAAAGTTAGAATAAATTAACTTGAGAACAAAATAAAATGTACGGGAGGGTTTACAGAGCTTACAGGGGTCCAGATTATGTATGATAAGATCCAAAAGCCACAATTTCAGGTTCCTCATAAACAAGTCTGAGCGCTATATTCGAACACGTTTTTTCACATAAAGTGTCATTTCTCTTTTTAACTCTCTACCACCTTTGTTCGTTGCTGCCCCTAACCTGAATTATTTTTTTATCTCGCTTTGATTAACCTTGTAATCCTTGTGTGTATTCCATTTTGAATCTGGGGGGGGGGGGGGGTTGGTCGCCTTTAATGTAGCCATTTTTTTTTGATTCCAGTACTTTCTATTTTGTTCTATTTTATTCTAGTATTCGTGTTTGTTGGAGCCTGCAATATTTTGGAAAAGCAATGATGACGTTTTTTCTTTCCTATAATTTGACTTGAATCAGCCCCCAAAATACACGAAATTACTTAGGGGGTATTCAGTAACAAATTATGCCACTGAATACTTCTTGTCTGTTGATGCGTGAAGACTATTTTTCTGACTAGTTATTTAAAAAAAATAGATAGCTGCAACTCTCAGGTCTGCCTGTGATTTGAAGGCACTTTTCTTCTTTGTTACCAAAAGTTAATTAATATTTTGTTTGACTAAATAGGCCTACTGCCATCATTTCGGGTTTTCCATGGGACAATCAATGGTATTTAATTATTTTACGATGGTACTGTAGCCAACAGTAATTTGCTTGGGACAGACCTAGGTGCCAAAACGTCGTTTTACAGTTGTATACATGTTGCACTCATTGGCTTTTTATACAGCATGAACAAGCAAAGCTCATAAAAAAAATCAATTTTTAAGATTTTTTATCTGAGTAAAACAATAATTTCTGTTTGTTAGCATTAGTGCCTTCAACATTAGTTTTTCCTGATGTCTTAAACCACATTAGGGACATGAGTAGTATTAGAACGTGTTAAGAGTGTTATACTTACATTAAAAGCCTTACCAGAAATAACACCAGTAGAGGTGTTGAAGGTTCGCCATATTTCTTCAAAAGGAATGGAGTGGTTATTTTTATGGAAATAGGGCCAAAAAATACATTTTTTTGGCAAGCCATGTTTCTCTTTCAGATTGTCGAATCCCTCAGGATATCCATCCATTATGGTAATGTCGGGCAGAGTTTGAAAGAGCTTCTTAGTAATGGACACATCAGTTGTCACTGGGTACTTGTAGTAATAATCCACACGATCATAGATCTGATAGAACAATAAAACTATACTTACAACAAACACCAACACCCAGATTATCTTAGTACTGAGACCATGATCTTTCTTTAACAAGAAGTCGAAAAAAGATGAACGCTTGGAACGGTTTTCTTCATCTAAAATTGATCGTACGAATCGACGCAAACGAGTGTGTAAACAATTTTCCTTCAGTTTCAGTCGAGCTAGTCGCTTGCTTCTGTCTTCTTCCATTGAGTGTTTTCTTATTTGTCGTAGCAGAAATCCTAAAAAAAATGTACGATTACTTTCATTAAGAGCTGAATTTCACCGTAATAATATTAAGCACAGAAAACAGGCATTTCGCATTGTTCTAATTTACTGATATGTTTTGTAGTTGCCAGCCTTCAGTTAGATCTACAATTACATCCTGATTATAGCAATAGTACTTAAATTTATTACCTATTAGATGTGTCTATTGCGAACGAAGTAACACTGTGTAGCAGATTCACAACCATCGATTCCCTACTAATAAGTGAATGGGTATTCCTATGGATTGTTACTTTCTTACCACCGATTGTTTAACTCATTCCACACCAAATGTAACAAGGCCATCGACAAAGCACAAGCTTCGTGGGAGTTGCCATGGGAACGAACGTAAAGCAAATCAAAGCGTATTCATTAGTTTCATTAATCCATTAAGCAAGCAGGTATTACTCTCTTCTGAGAATACGTGTAGAGAAAAGGGGATAATGAGTTATTGGGTGTTTACTGCAATTAAAGTCAGCCCTCAATGCAACCTCTGCTTTCAGGGTTGTAGTCCATTTGTAAGAATTAAAGAATTGAGCTGAAATTTCTTTCTTGAGGGCTTTCCTTCTATTGTAGCCACAGATTTTGATAACCACACGGTATAATTTTACGAACAATCTCATTTGGGTGTAAACACTATTCGACACGAACATTACCACATGCAGGAATGTGCTGGTATTAGAAAACAAACCTTTGTAAAATTCTGACATTACACGGAGATAAACTGATGTTTCTGCTGGTGATATTATGTAACAGCAATTTATACTGATCGCCTTGTTAAGTGCCATACAGGCCTTAACTTAAACCCATGTTCATGATCGTGGTTATCCTACTGTTGCTGGCTGCTTATTAAATCGTATATGGTCACTGTGTAAATTCTATCCTGTACTTAATCTAAATTCGTGTAATTTATACTTTCAAGTAAACTGCAATTAATCTGATGTCAAGACTGCAGTAAGGGTCTAATGGCCAGTTCTTCCACCAGAGGAAGCTGTAGTTGAAGTGAATAAAAGCTAAAGAAAATGTGCAAAAAAATGTAATATAGGACACCGTTTCGGGGATGTCGTGAACCCCGTTTTCAAGTACTCTGTAAAAGAATTCATCTGAAAAGCATCGTACAAGATGCAAATTTAAAACATTAAAAAAGTCATGCTGTACATGCAAGGCATAAGTCGGTTAAAAATTTCAAAACGACACCTAAGCTTTCCTTTGTGGAACGGGCCAGCAGTAGGCACAAAAGACAGAACGACTTCGATCCTGCAATGGCAGGCTAGAAGTGACTAACGAAGGACACTGCTGGTTTATATTAGAGTTCATTTGCACACGAGATTTGTCAGAAAATGGATAGGATGAGGAGGATGTATATTTATTAAAGAGTATTGGCCCGAAGCCATACATTCTTAACATAATTACAAGGAGGCTGAGTTTGTGTTTATTGGGGTCGTAGCCCATGTCTATGCGTCCTCTCTAGCTAGTTACAATAAATCATACACAGCAACTATACTGAAATCCAGATTACCAAAACTATCAAAAACCATACTTGCTCATCTAGTGTACACTTCTCACTGCGCACAACTGCTTGCTCACTGAGTATTTCTATCTGCCGTGCACATTGACATCAGTCTTCCACTGCACAACTTCTCTGCTCACGTGTATTTCTCTCCACTGTGTACACCAGCACTACTTGCACAACTGCTTGACCGCCGTGCACATCTCTCTTCACTGAGTGCTACTTGTCTCCCCACTGCGTATTTTACCTCACTATGTACACCAGTATTCCTCTTCATCTCGCAGAACTGCTTGACCACTGTGTACTCATATGTCTTGCTGGGCACAACCTGTTTGCCCACTGCGCATTTCACTTTGGACGCCAGCACTGTTCTTCATCCTGCACGGCTTCTTGACTACTGTGTACAACCTGTCAGCTCACAGTGCACTTCTCTTCACTGTGTAAGTTGAGGATCAAACCTGCTTCTTCGCAGTGAATTGTGAGGACAGATGAGACAGAGAGCATACGCAAATCAAACATGATTAAACTAAATCGACATAGGCCGGATAAACTAGATTAAACTAAAACGAACCAAATAAAAAAGCGCCTGGTTAATCAGCTTTAATTGGTACTCGCGTTGCACGCACGAATTTCGCAACAGCACGGAGTCGATGCATGTCTGCGTTGTAATTTTCTGCACGAAGAAGAACGCTAAGTGGAACGTCCCCTCTGCCCTCGCTAGGATCCGTGCACGTGCCTATCAGAACCTGACACACTGCAACAAAAAATGGGTCACAGTGCCTATTTCTCCACATCAGATGGTGGCAGTTAAACTCCAACCGAGTCTGTGTCTATGCTAGAGAAGTAGTGAATGCCCAGACCTCAGCCTGGATGGCAGGCAATTAATCCATTAAGGTAAACCGTGTAGAACCATGTTACAGCTACACACCAGATGAATGCTGTGCAGAGTGCGACCAGATGTCGCTGCTGACCATTCGTCATTCCACAAGCTCTGAGGCCATGCCAGCATAGTCGCTCTGTACGAAGTTGCAGACAGAACCAAGGATATGCCACATGGAGCATTAACAACTGTGTCTTTTGCAACATAATCTGCATATTCGTTTCCCTCACACCACTGTGACCCCTTACCCATTAGAGTGTCAGAACGGCCACCTGGGAAGCAACACACAATTTTCAACACACCGAGAAGATAATGGAGTCACTTATTCGCAACGAGACTAAGGAACTCTGCACACTGGAAATACAGGACCGAGAGCCAGTGACAACGACGAACTCTGGAAATTGGAAGCCACATCCAAGGCCACTAATAAAGCGGCCATTTCAGAGTTATAGCTTTATGTTACTACATTAAGTGAACAACGGAGTTCAACTTTAAATTCTGGGATACATACGCCTATGCCAGCAGTCTGACTGGATATGGAAGGACGCATCACAAAAAAAATGTGGCATGCCGTTGGACTGCTGGGTCCAAACACCGAGAGAAGAGTCTGGCACCGTCCCACAGACAGGGAGGAAAGATAAATAATGTATTCATGGCACATTTAAGTTCTTGAGTTGCTAAGAGCAATATCTCTCTGCCTGCCACACCGAAACTATGATGCTCTCATTCGCCGAGCAAGTTATAATCGTGAAGATCTCTGCTACCGGATTTCTCTTTCCTCGACTTATATTTGGGATGCAGTGTGACTAGCAACTCATCCAGTCTAAGCTGAAGAGGTGATTCACCAGCCTCAACCCAGTGCGCATGCACAAGAGTTGAGACAAGACAACCTGTAAAAGTTCTTAAATAGCTATTATTGCCGACTTGCAGACTGTGAAGTAGTCAAAAACGGAAGATGGTAGTCCACAACAGCTCGTACATGTGTACGATATGCTGAGATTAACACCGTATGTTGCACGTCACGATAGTGCGTAAGTGCCTTTAGGAATGGGATACGTGACTCAACCTTCTTTCGCAATATTTTCTAATCCCTTGTCCACTCATGATCCCCGTCCAGCCATACTCCCAGGAACTTCACTTTTGAAACTACTTTAATACTGATTCCTCCTACACTCATACTCACGGGTGTTGCACGAATCGCTGCTGAACGTAAGACCACAAGTTGTGTATTTGCTGCTGCCAGGGACAGACACCGTACTGAGTGTTTGGACCCAGCAGCTCAACGGCATGCCACATTTTTTTGTGATGCGCCCTTCCATATCCAGTCAGACTGATGGCATAGGCATATGTATCCCAGAATCACATTATGTACAGCAGTCTGAACAAGAGACACTAAGTGTGCTAGATCAAGTCCCACAAACCATAGAGTAACATCGTCCGCATAGCAAACAATGTATGTACTCAGCCCCATCTCAAGAACTACATCATTAATGACTACAGCGAACAGCACTGGGCAAAGGCAACTGCCTTGGGGCAGTCCTCTATCCGTTATTGATTGTACTGACCAAAACCCATTCACCCTGGTGGCAAACGTTCTTTCTCCTGGCAGAGCCAGAATTCGTTGTAACAGACGACGATCAATACCCATTTGAAGTAGGGATGCTCTTACCCAAGCCATAGTAATAATAATAACTAGCGGAGTCGCTCGCTTCGCTCGCTCATTCCACATCGTCTCGCTGCGCTCGATGAGATTTCTTGCTGCAACACTTATGATACAGACAGACCTTCCACATAAAAAACGATCAAGCAAATTATATGAGTGTAGTATGCGATATCGGTTATCTCGACAGAAGGTCAATATTATTTTTTTACGTCAAAGGAATCAAGCAAAAAGATCAAGCAATTTATCAGAAAAGCGCTGTTTCTGATGACAAACACTGATTTTCGTTCGCTACGCTCACTCAATAGCACAAACATTTCCTCAGAAACGTGACTGAATCAATGTAACCACCAAGAACCACACACCACTTGTAATTTGTATTAGTATACACTTTATATGGGTTTTCTTGTTTTACTTATTTTAAGAATATTGTTCTTTACGTCCTGCTCAGTAAAGATTTTTCCTCCATGAGCGTCTTATCACTTCACTTTCTGGTGATCCCTCACTTGGAGAAACATCTGCAGAACGTCAGATGTAATCCCCTACGAAGGTGAAAGATGAAAGTTGATAGAGCAAAAGGTTTGGTTTTCGTGGAAATCGCTCGCTTTGCTCGTTCAATCCACGCAATTTCGTGCTTCAGAAACACGACTCAATGTTTGACATCGTTTTAAAACCAAATCTATTGGTTTGATTTTTCCATGCATCAAGTCAGTTAATATAAAACCAATTTTAAGAGGTATATGTGGTGTGTTGCAAACTGCGTTGTCCTTTTAGGTTATTTTTTCGGCTCATTCGGCTGCATCTCGCTGCGCTCCAGATCATATCTCTTTGCTCTAGGAGATTTTCATGAACAAACTATGACGTCATGAACAAACATCATGCGGGTTAAAAAAAACTTTGACGTTAGTTTTTCAGGTTCTTTCGTATATTTGAGGGTGATAATATCAAGTTACAGCGATGAAAATAGGCCTATTAAAAGCGAAATTTAATTATCTTTCGTTTGGTCCTACTCCCATATTTGTAGGTGCTTTGGTTTCGGAGGAGTAGAGGTACAAACACGCACGCAAGCACGCACATCGTATGATTTTAATTATGTAGATAATAATAATAATAATAATAATAATAATAATAATAATAAATTTATTTGCATATAAACAAACACGGGGTCTAATAGGGCAAGCCACTTACATGGTCCGACTTTTACACAAAAGTTACCTGCTACACATTTTTCATTCTATCATTATATACAATTTTCAATTTAAAAACACTTTACAGTTAAAAAAAATTAAATAACTTGAAAAGCTAAAAAATAATTTTAAAATAACTTAAAAGATAGTTACAGACTGATACCATCATCGGACTGACCAATTTATGCTACGATAACCTTCTGTGTAAAAATTTATTAAGACATACCTTTTCTAGGCAATTTTTAAAACCTGCAATCGTGTTGGCTTCAACAACCGCCTTAGGTAGGAGATTCCAACAATTCACCACTATGGTTCAGTATGGCACATTTATGACGTACACATTTTGCAGTTATAGGTAAGCTCTAGTAATATATGGATTACAGTGTACAACAGCTTAAATTAAAGGCACATTTGTGAAGTTTTGTGGGTACATTGGTCTTCAACGATTATGCAGATTGCTAATTAAAATATGCTTCAGATGGCCACCATGCTGTTTGCGACACTCCCTCAATCGACTTAGGAAATTATCCATCATAAAATCGTCATATGTTGATATCGTGTTGAATATTGGCCTTTAGTTCGTCTGTAGTGCTTGGTTTGGAGTGATACAAACGGACTTTATGATAATAGTAGTCGCAGGGATTGAGGTCAGGGCTTTTTGGTGGCCAGATGTTGACAGTGCGGCGTGAGATGAGGCATTAAGGTTCGGTTTCGTTTGTTGTTTCTTATGGATCCATATGTTTTCTATTTGAACACTAATCTCTGGATGGTTGGTCTGGACGGAGTTTTTTGTAGTTTGACTCTAAATTGTTTGGCGTATGCTCGGCGCGTGGCGATTATTAACTTTATTTCATTAATTTATCAACATTCCAAACTCGCTGAACGATTGAGTAAACGTCACCCATGACGTGCAGAGATACTCTCGTCACGTGTCTTTGTTCGCTTTATAAATTTACTCTCAACCATGTGCAGCTAAAAACTTCACAAAACACACTTTCCGTTGCTGTATAGTTATAAATCTGCGATAGCATGCTTAGGTTCAGCGATCATTTGAAATGAGTACACCATAAATGTGTCATACTGTACTAAAGAAAAATTTCCTGGTATCAGTCCTGAATCTGTCAGCAACTAGTTTCCAATTGGTAGGTCAAATTTAAGTCTGCTCTTAATCGCCGTAATTCCAGTTGTTCCAATTTCAATATTCTAAGCCTATCCACGTATGGTATGTGAGAAAACCCTTTCAATGTTTTTGTAAATCTACATTGAACTGATTCCAAGAGGTCTATATCTTATAGAAGGTGAGGGGACCAGACCAGGCTGGCATATTCAAACATTGGACGCACATACACCTTAAAGGCCCAAACTATGGTTTTTGGGTCACCAGAGTGAAAAGATTTTCTAATGACAGCTGCCCTTTGGCGTGCTGATTTTACAATCATATTACAATGATCAGTAAAAGTAAGGTCATTTGATGCCCAAACGCCCGAATCTTTCACAACTTCCACACAAGGTAGTGGATCTACACCGGCAAGGTAATAATCGAAATGAAAATTTTGTTTTCCTAGATGTAGCACTTGGCATTTTTGAGGGGCCAATTTTAATGGCCAGTCCAAGGACCAAGATTGCAGATTGTAGAGTTCTTTTTGGAGTAAAAAGTGTGTGTCGTGGTCGACAACCATACCAAACTGCTTAACATCATCTGCAAACATCTGCAATGTAATATTATAATCTGATGATTTACGATCATTTATAAACAGGATGAAGAGGAATGGTCACAAAACCGAACCTTGTGGTACACCACTAGAAACGCTTACTGGATCGGACATAATGCCATTTAGCTCGACCCAGTTAAAAATCTGACAGACATTCCAGTAGTTTATTTTTAAAACCAAAATTTTGTAGTTTATGCAACAGTTTGCTATGGATTACAGATTCGAATGCATTTGCGTAATCCAAGTAAATATTATCTACTGGTAAATAGTAAATAATATTAAGTAAATAATATTAACCGTGTCGTAGGCTGCACGGATGTCAAGAAAGACCGCAACAACTATTAAACCTTGAGGCACTCGTGAGCACTTGACAGGAAGAACAAAACAGCATCTTGAGCGCTGCGCTCTGTCCTGCAACTGAATTGCGCACTCAAGAAACATTCATGGTACTCCAGGATGCAGATCAACCTATGAATCAACATGTGCTTAAAGACCTTGCGGACACAGGACAACAGTGCACTTGGCCTGTAATTCCGCCAGTATGAACGCTGACATCCCCACTTGTGAACTGGAATAAGGATGGTCAACATCCACGACAATGGAACCTGGCCACTACTAAGTAACTCCTGAAAGTAGTTTAAAAGCTCTTGCCACCAAGAGTCTGGCAACAAACATAGATGTGAACATGAGATTCCGGCTATCCCAACTGCTATGTTCTGTTTGCACTTTGCGAGGGCAGAGAGAAATTCAGACATGTGAAACCGTGAATCAGTTTCTTAGTCAAATGATGGTTGATCCATAGCGCATTTAAAAATAATAAAACCTACTAAAATTGCACAAATAAAATTACAATGGTCGCACAACGTTTCGGGATTTAATGCATCCCGTTGTCATGTGCATTAAAAAGTGAGTAAAAATCACATGTCAAAGGCAAGGAACTCTATAAATAAAAGTTTAAAAAGTAAAATTTAAAACAGAAAGGCGAAAGTTAGCTGGTTGGCCAGAACAGGGAGCAGAAACAAGACCACAACCTCTCACCTGCAAATGCAGGTTTGAAGTGAGACGTAGAGTGAAAGGCCCTACCATTTATACCACAGGACTGGGAATGCAATGTGGGAAAGAGCAAATTAAAATGTGGGCATATTAATGCTGATTGCTTATGAGAGGGTCGCGCGAAGGCTGGTTAAACTTGGCTAAGCCGAGTTGTTTTTATTACAGGGACCATATTCTTTAATGGCTTTATTTTCAGGCATTATATGGTTATGCACAGCAGGTTGGTGTGATAAAATTACGAGTGTTTCTAAGTTAATTCTAGATCTAAGCTATTTATCTTCGAAGAGAATTTGAGCATTTTCCAGGTCAGGTGTGTGGACTGTCTGCATCCTAATGAGCGATTTACCAGTGCTCAAGCAGTGCTGAACCGAGGAATTAGTCGTAACATTTAATTTAAAATTCGATCTGTGGTTCGTAATTCTTTCCCGCAGTTTTTGAAGGCTTTGTCCTACATAGGTGGCACCACAAGTGGATTCTTTTCATACCGTATTGCAAGTGTTCAGTATTTTCTCTTTTTTATCGATATCTTTGCCTGGGATGGTCAGCTGCTTAATGTTGGGGTAGTTTGTAAAGACAAACTTAATATGATATTCAGCTAAAATTTTCCTAAGATGCTCTGTAATTCCTTGTATATACGGCAAGGTAAAGTAATTTAAAGGCTTTTCTCTAATTTTAGTACTATTATGTAAGGCTTCGAAAATAAGTCTGGTGACTAAATGCATGGGATAACAGTTTTCGATGTAACTTCTCCAAGGTGTACTGGATTTCGGCGCCTAAGATGCTCTTATCTGTAGTATGTTTACAAATTCTTTTAATTTCCCCAACAACCACATTCTTTTTATACTGCGTATCAGTATTCAAATTGGAACTGTTGGAATTAAAATCGATAGTTCTTGTTGTCTACATTGGCTTACGATAATGCATGAATTCTATTTTATTAAACTGGTTTATTATGACCGTAACATTCAGGAAATGTAATGCTTTGCCCGTCGACCTTCTCTTGTTAACCTCCGAGGACAAGACCCACTACTGCGCCATAAAGAACGTTGCGGCATTTTTATGTTATCGAGGTTTGGGTACTCATGCAAAGTACTATTGTAGAAACTGTTTTGCAGCATTTGGAAAACAATGCATGCTCGTCACCCATCGAAACGAGTGCATCAAGATTAATCC
Source organism: Lithobius niger (assembly GCA_023313725.1). Classification (NCBI taxonomy): domain Eukaryota; kingdom Metazoa; phylum Arthropoda; class Chilopoda; order Lithobiomorpha; family Lithobiidae; genus Lithobius; species Lithobius niger. Next base: position 100,744 of record JAHWFP010058054.1, read on the forward strand.
TGCACAAGCCCTCTGATTTAAGATGCCTGGAGAAAATTTTCTCTAATTTCGGCATTTCAACCGACAAAACCCCTTCCCTCACATCATTTATGCTGACTTTGAGTGTCTCCTTCGACCCATCTCCGCCGTTCAACCCAGTCCTTCGATAAGCTTGGTTACTAAAATTCATCAGCATGCACCATGCAGTTTCGGGTACGTTGTGATAGATCAAAACGGGGAGATTGTTAATCGAGAATACTACTTGGGAGAAGACGCCGTCGAAGTAGAATGCCGAGTGGTTTCAGAGTATGACAATCACGGGGTTAAAAAGCGGGGTCTGTCTTCGATTTATAGACAGTTTGAATTTCTTGTACGTTTCCCTAGATACTGCGGTCGCAAACTGCAAAGGCAACGGATTCCCGATTCTCAAGGCGGCTTTGGACTCTGGGTTAAAGTCTGCGTGGTTCGTCGAAGGAATGACTAGAGAGAGTGCTATAAATCTCCTGACCCAGAAAGGTGTTTATCCGTATGAATTCGCGGGCGACATGTCCGTTTTTGATAAGTTAGATCTCCCATCTCGAGGAGCATTTTTTTCACAATTGAAAGAAGAAGAGTTGGCGGGGAAAGACTACGTGAGAGCTCTTAACCTCTGGCTCAAAATGAGAGTTAAAAAATTCGGTTCCTACCACGAGATCTATCAGATGACCGATGTTTTTCTCCTCGCGGACATTTTTGAAGACTTTCGTAAACTCTGTCTCCAAAACAATAAATTGGATCCATGCTACTACATCTCTACCCCAGGTTTCAGTTAGGCAGCGCTCTTGAGAATGAACGAACCGAAATTGGAACTGTTCACTCACGTCAGTAAACACAATTTAGTATTTTCTGGCATCCGTGGCGGGGTTTCATTTATATGTAAGAGGTTCTCCGAAGCTAATAATAAATATCTACCAAGTTTCAACCATCATGAACCTTCCCTATATATCATATACTTGGATATGAAAAACTTGTACGGTTTTGCCATGAGCGCTCCTCTCCCCTACGACGAGTTTCGGTACTTGACGAAGGAAGAAATTAGAGCTTTTGACGTAAATACCGTGCCAGACGATGCCGCTGTTGGGTACATACTGGAAGTAGACCTAGAGTACCCCAGTGAACTGCACGATGCCCATAACGATTACCCGTTAGCTCCCGAGAATATCGAGATTGGGGAGGATCTCGTTTTTCCCTACGCAAAAAAACTGGCTAAAGACATAGATCATGAGATCAGATCGTCCTCTAAGCTCGCTCCAAATCTTCTGCACAAGAAGAAGTACGTTCTCCACTACCGGAATTTGGAATTTTACCTCCGTCATGGATTAGTTCTTTGCCATATCCGAAGGGTCTTGGCTTTCAACCAGAAACCTTGGATGGAAAACTATATAGAATTCAATACTACTAAAAGACAACAATCAACCAATCCGTTCGAAAAGGACTACTTTAAACTGCTAAATAATTCGGTTTTTGGAAAGACATTGGAAAATAAACAGAATCGGCTCTCCGTGAAATTGTGCACAGACGTTAAGAGAGCCATAAAATACACCTCCCAACCTCTCGCGGATTCTTTCAGGGTCTTGAACGAAAACTTGGTACAGATTAACGACCGAGTTCGAAGCGTTTGCTGTGACCTACCCACGTACTCCGGATTCAGCATCCTAGAACTATCAAAATTGTTCATGTTCGAGTTCCATTACGAGTACATTCGACCCAAGTACGGTGATCGGGCCAGACTCCTATTTACAGATACTGACAGCCTGTGCTACCAGATCGGACCGGAAGATGTGTACGAGGACATGCTTCGGGATCGAGAGCGTTTCGACATGAGTAATTATCCTCGCAATCACTGAATTTTCTCCGATGTGAACAAATTAGTTCTAGGTAAAATGAAGGACGAGATTGAGGGTATCCCTATCTTAGGATTCGTAGGGTTACGATGGAAAATTTATGCGATAAAATCTCTCAAAACAGAAACTAAGAAAAAAGCTAAGGGGATTCAAAAAGCGTTCGTTAAAAAACACGTGAGCTTCGAGGACTACGAATCAGTTTTAAAAACACCGACATCCCCGGTTAAGGGAGTTTGGTCAAAAATTTCCAGCGTGGGACACGAAGTTAACACCGGTAAGGTTTCAAAGTCCCTCCTATCAGCGTATGACGATAAACGCTTTATATTGAATAACGGTACAGATACGTTAGCTATTGGTCACATCGATTCGGGCACTTGGAAAGAATATGAAGACGATTTTGATTCTGAGGTAGATATTTTGAGCAATGAGGAGGAGGAGGAGAAATTTCTCGTATCGTATCGAATGAGAGAAAATGATGAATTGAACGATGCAAAAAAAGGTGAGGAGACTGAGAAAGCGGCATGGCGAGCCATCCTATTAGAGAATCGTAGGAGAAAGTTGGTAGATCCTGTCATTTGGGAGAATGAGAGAAAAGCTAGGCGGAGAATGTTGGAAAAGGAAAGACGAGGTGCGATGTGCTCGGAGGAGAAAAAAGCTAGATTAAAGAAAAAACTCTTAGTATGAAAATTAGTCTTGAAGAGCGGAAGAAAGTTAGACTAGAGAAACAAGCTGCTAGAATGAAAAAGAGTCGCGCGCTCAAAAAACAAAAGAGCTCGTAAAGTCAAGATTAATGAAACTTGTCCGCATAATTCCATTGACAAATTATTTTGCTCACCTGGAAAGTATATAAAGAAGTTGAATCCCTATTCTTCTTTAAAAATCATGGCAGAATAATATGAAAAAGTAGTTACATTTCTGTGCAAAAATTGTTTGCTAGAATT
>JAHWFP010058055.1:0-18821 GCA_023313725.1 Lithobius niger
TTTTTGTAAGATTTGGTCTCCAGGTAGCTTAATTTTAAGGAGGCTCCGATATGCTAAATATTCGAAATCCAATTGCCACCATTTAGCGTGTATGGATGTGATGTCCAATGTATTCGCAGGAACTGTATTTGCAGTAACTGTTCTCAGAACCAACATAAGCATTTCATGGAGACTCAATGAACTGCAACTACACTGTAGTTATATATTCATTCATTGTGATTTAGTTTTCACAACGTACCTTAACCACATGGTTGAAGAGTGAGTCCAACTGTTTAACTTCAGCATCAGCAAGCCTCCAGTTGGAACGTAAAATATCACTGTGTTTCGTTAACCGCTCTCGTAGCTGACCAATCTCGCCGTCACGTTCGCATATCAGCACTTTTAATCTTGTCACCTAATGGAGGGTACGAGAGGTTAAAAACATTACAACTACTGTCGTCAAATTGTTAGTCAACATTTTCTTTAATAATTGATATGGTGAGTAGTTAAATTTTATCAATCCTTCCATCTTTCAAACTACGGTACATTCCATCTTTCTTACATATATACAGTATGTGCCAATTAAACTAAATGAAACTCCCCAACAAAATGTAAGCTACTGATTTAGTTTTGTTTGGTAAAAGAATGAAACTTAAAAAAAAAAAACAATGCCCACTCGCATGAATTTGTTAGTAATACTCCCGAGAACTACTTAATTAATTTTTAGCGACCTTAGTGGCACTTGCTGTTTTCTGGCCACTAGCCTGAAAAAGATGAAAGGACGTAAAAAATCCACCAAAAATTTGTAAGTAGTGGAGCTATTACTTGAACTTTTTGGTTGAATATGACTGAAGCTATATTTTTGCTATATTCCTACCAAAGTAAGACAACTGAAACATCAATTTTTTTCAGTCTCCTATCTAGTTCTTAACCGCACATTAACACAGTGAAATTGTACATTTAATAATTATTTGACTAAGATCAATAACAAAAAAACCCTTAATGAAATCACCACTCACCTCCTTCTTAAGGGTCAAACGTTCGGCCAAAATTTCTGATGTTACTAAGCCGTTGCCGGAAGAGTTGGTGGAAGACAGATCTGCTAAGCGATGCAAGGCCTCATCCAGCTGGGTGAAAAGGAGATCCCTCTCGGCTGCGGTTAGTGCGTGACCCTTCTGCAAAGTCTGGATTTGCTCTTTGAGATGCTGCAAAAATTATTAAAAACGCTCATGTTAAATAAAATAGTACTTAAATGAAAGATAACAAATCTAAGTCGAAATAGGCCAAATGTGTTAAGGCCATAAAAAATTCTTTGTTTTGTGAGTCAACCTTTTTTTTTTCATTTTCTGTCTCTATACATAGGTTTCTTTTAATACTGCTCATCTCAAGTTTCTCGTAAAAACGATTAAAGCATGAAGCGAGCAGACAGGCTCGGATTGGGAAGGATCCCTCATGCAAAGGGGGGAGAGGGGGAGAGAATAAGCTAGGCAACATGGCCTGGGGGAGTGCCCGAGCTTTCCCAACAGGGCCCGAGGCAGAGCCTTGGAAGATAGCGCATTTTTAAGGAATTGAATTCCTAGAAAAAAAAACGACCTTTTTTTTGATTGACAATTATAGCCTCCTGTAGTGAGGATGGGATGTTGGATGAGACCTGGAAGAATTTTAAGTAATAAGCATGAATTTGAAACATTTTCCTGCAACTTAAAGAGTACAATTTTGATACAAATTCGTTTCGCACATTTTTCATAACTTTCCATCTAATCCTTCTAAATCAATACAGGTTAGTCACATCATGCTTGCAATCATAACAATATTGACTTAAAGCACTGTGAGGTCTCAAAAAGATGAGGGTGGGAGTTTGATCTTTACTGAAACGAACATTATATCGCCAATTACTACCGGTAACTAAAAGGTCTGGCCAAACCTTAGTGACGGATCCTAGTACACATCAATCCAAAACAAAAGGATGTGGAAAGCCTTCCTTTTCAAGTTACAAAATTCCAGTCAGTCTTTCTGTCTAGCTTTCTTGCAAAGCAGATGTTGCGGCCAGAAATGATAATGAAAACAGCACTTCATGACTACCCGGCAACAACATTACCAGCCTTCCTGGGAAACATTGATACAGCCTGGTGTATAGTAATGTGTCTCTCTCACTCCGCAGCTCGTTGAACTTTGTTTATTGTACACATCCAGCACCTTGTCGTCACAAAGGCACAAACCCAAAAATTTCTCTCTTCAAAAATGAAGACTACACCAAATTGGAATTTCTGGGGCTTGCATGGTGACGCATTGTTTGTTTCAGTAAAGCTACTAAAGAAGTTCCCCCCTCCCTCCCCAGCTCCTTCCTCATCCTCCACCTCCACACCCACACATACCCACCCACAAAGTTGTTGAATAAATACGGATGCAAGCCTATTTACATTGACTTTTAGACTAAAGTGTCAGACTGCCTGAGTGGGGAATCGAACCCATGACCTTTGAAACTAAAGACCGGAGCCCTACCACTCAGCCATACTGACATAGCTATACCACCATAGTTGCCAAGGCTACCACTATACCACCAAGGACTCCGGCCTTTGGTTTCAAAGGTCGTGGGTTCGATTCTCCACTCAGGTAGTCTGACATTTTTAAGTCCAAAAGGTAACGTAAATAGGCTTGCATCCGTATTTATTTAACACTTGTCAAGCCCAATTGGCTTTCTGTCCCGTTTATAACAAAGTTGTTGGCACATCAAATTAACATTTATATTATGAAGTAATGAAATTGCAAGAAGGATGTGCCAATTGTAGATGTTTGGAAAGATTAGGTGGGAAGTTATAGGGAAATTTCAACGTTTTTCCGCTAACTTTGGGGGCTGTAAACAAAAGATAGGTGCAATTCCGGACCCATCTTCATAGGAACTTTTAGTCTTATTTTGATCATGTACTACAACCTGATGGTTTGGCTCAGTTGCACCCTTTATCTTCAACTCAGTTGAAACTAAAACCAAAACTGTTTTAGCGATACAGCTCACACGAGCTGATCATGTTCCGCTTCCGTCGTTCGGGTGGCAAATTTGTGATCTGTATAAAACGTTTTGGCTGTTATCAGAGCTGCGCTTGTGGTGTTCGACGTCAGTTCCCTTTAACAAAGTGTAGTTATCACGGCTGCACCGATACCAAATTTACCGATCCGATACCGATCCGGGTCTTTTTTTATTATTATTATTATTTTGCCGATACCGATATCCAAAATTGTATCCCCAATTTTTCATCAATTCTGTTGTTTTCTGCACAAGCCCAATAATTATTACAATATTTTTTTTTTTAAAAAAGTAACCGACAGTTAAAACCTAGCTGGGAAGATACTCTGTGCTTTCCTAAGCAAAACGCCGAGAACCGCATGTCGTAATCTCGAACGGGTCCAAAGTTATCGATATTTTCGTCAAAGTTGCCGATGCCGATACCGCTAATATCGGCTACCGATCCGATCCAGTATCGGTGCAGCCTTAGTAGTTATCAATGTAAGTATTAACCTACCTTCACCTCCAGTTGCTGATCGGACAGCCTATTTACGGTTGCCATCAGATCGTTTAGCCGCTCTTCGCTTGCCTGAAGAGCTGCTTGGGTGGTGGAAGACCGCTGTGCTGCAACATCCAGTTCTTTCTTCAACTTATGCTCAATGCTGGTCAGTTTTGCTACATCGGCCTTTAAAGTGTTGATTTGTGAAGAGCAGTCTTTTAACTGGCCTTTTAAATCATCTCTCTCCTTAGCACTGCAAAAAAATAATTTCAATTAGCGAGCTCTAAAATCGATCATTGCGGGGTACACTAGTGGGAAAGCATACTTTTTGGACCAGAAAATGACACATGTACAAATAGTTGTTTCTGTACCGTCAGTCTTTAATCTCCATTGCTCTGTAGGTGTTTTAGCAAAATTCTATCTTTTTCATATTGAAAATAAGGTTTCTGCGATCGATGTCTAAGCATCATCGCTGAAATTGTAATCATTTTCTTGCCTAATGTCAATTGAAAACTCAACTTTGAAGCTCCACGTAACGAAGATTGTAAACTCTAGATTGTAGCGGGAATAGGATTGTTTAAAAGTGCAATTTCATGCTTTCTTCCTAGCTTGATGCAAAACTTATCCAATCAAAATGTTGTTTGCTATGGCCACGAACAGCAAACTACGCAATCCCGTTTACATTTTCATTCTTAATTAGAATCGCTCGTGTGAGGGAAATTTCAACTGCGATTTCGCCTTGTTGTTTTTCAATCAAACAGAAACTTTCGGTACCATTATCTCCGCTTCTGATGCATGGATTTTGCCAAATTTTGGACTTTTTGGGTAGTACAAATGTTTAGAATATTTCTGATAGACGAATTCCATGAAGAAGCATTGTCATAAGTGCATTGGTTTTCTTTTGAAATTTTAAAAATGTGGGTTGCATTTGCAAACAAAAAGGCTTAAGCAAAATCCCTCTTACAGATTTTTAGGTAAAAGCTTACCAATTCCAACGCAACAAACCACGTCTTCCTAGCAGTTACAGGTCGGCCAGAAATGAATCCTAGGTGAACCCCTCTTTTGCTTGCATAATTAGCCCTCAGGGAAGAACAGAATGCCCTAAGGGGGTGGAGCTTGGGTTTTTGTGATCTACCATATCCCCATAAAAATCATACAAAATGTTAAAAATAATGGTTCTGGGTTGAAGGGAATTAATTTCGCAATAATCGGGACTGGGGGGCGAGGGGGTAATTAGCCATTTTTTTTTTATCATTTCTGCTGTTCAGGAAGGGAATTTACTTCATCACGAAAAGTCGCAGATTATGCGACCATTCACATACAAGATCTGGTTTCAATCGAGCATTAACATAATGCCTTTGTTCCCATTTATTCACAAATGAAGTTAATCAGATTGTCACTAACATAACATAATTCACAGTTAAAATTAATTTCTACCCACACAAACCTTCGTAACTACAGGAGTGAAGGCCACTGCACAACGAAGCAGCAACAGCACCGACTTTCGTCCAGGAGACTGATTAACAGATGCCAACTACTGGTATGAAACAAACGTCCGAAAAATGGCGACGCAAATGCATGGCACTTGCTAATCGTGAATTGCGATGAATAAAAAGTCGCTTTTTTCTGCAGTAGAAAAACGCACATAGAAGGTTTTCATAATTTGGTGATTTTGGTCTTAAGATATTTCACGTTTGATTTTGGCTGTATTGCAGTTTTGCTATTTGACTATTTTGAATTTAATCAATTTTGGATGGTGGGTGTTACCTTCGTTGGGGTGTTTAAATAACAGGCCATTTACGGTATTTGCCAGTTTGATTGTAGTATTTGTTGCCAGATTTTGATAATTCACCCAAAAAATTATGAAAGTTGAAAAGCTGACCAAACTTATTGAACGCATCTGGCGGCTTGTCAAACCGCTTTTGAGCTTGTTAAAATAAACCAGTTGCGGTGGACAAATTGGGCGAGAATTTTCTTAACTTTCTGTCATATTTAGTGGTCTTTACGAAAAAGGGATACGAATGTTTATTGCCGCTACCAATACTGCACGTACTGAGAGCACAGCTTTACAGAATACTAGGGCTGCACCGATGCCGATATGACATCTTACCAACACTGTAGCAAGATGCGACAGATTTTGTTCCATTAAATGACATTGGTGAAACGCACTACCATTGAAAATTTTTTTTTATATACCGTAATTTTTTTGGTTTAAATATAATGTTGTACACTGATGTCTGCCGAAGAAAACAGAAACGTGATTTTTCTGTTATGAGAATTTCCAGGGTTTTTAAAGGATTTTTTTTTTCAGTTTTTCAAAGACTTTTCCAGGATTTCAAGGGCTCATACAAACCCTGTTTTTTCTATCACACGGTGCTAGCACCATTATAACATTAAGATAACTTTCATTGAGGTGCACTAAACATAATAAAAACACTACCCCCACATGCCTGTAATTCCTCGTTGTAGGCCTACGTGTCCATATCATTGAAAAACGACCCAAAATTAGCCATTTGCTCCAGTACCCACAAATTTCGTTATCTGCGCATGTGGTCCTAGTTTACTGTACAGCGTTAACAGTGTTACAGCGCAGTTAAACAAGAAATCACCAATCTTACAATCCACTTTATTATTTTTTTTTTCTGTGTGGCCAAAACTGCGATTCGTCTTATGTTATTGAGGGCTATGTTGATAATTACCGAATGTGCGATACTTGAAAAATTCGAGCCGTGCTGAGTACGCAACTTTTACTCCAACTTGTCTCGCATCCTTACTCGAAACACTCGAATCCGATGAAAACGAGATAACTTTGCCAATTTTTGACTGATTTCGACATTCTAATATACCAAATTATTGTATTTGGTATATTGTATTTATTGAATTTATTCAATTTACATCGTCTCGATGAGAGCGTATAGGTGGTGCAGATTATCGGGCAATAGCTCAAACCGTTGTCAAGTTATACCCTTACACCTGGAAAACCATGACACACACAGTCAATTTAGCCGCATCTTAGTTCTTATTACCTAACAAATAAAGAGAAACATGCCAACAAAAAAGGTCATCAATACTCAAACTGGGCTCGATGCTCGACTCAAATTTAAATTAGTCTACTCGCACACCCCATTACCGCTGAACATAAAATTCAAGCCATTTACCTTTCCTGAGACACATCAGTCAGTTGCTTCGTATGGCGATCACGGACAATTCGTAGAAGTTGCTGCAAATGACACAGCAGTTGTCCAACTCTTTCGACCTTTACAACAAGACCGCCACTGTTGATTGTGCCAATCCCCTCTACAGACGAAGAACTGCCACTGAACACATCTAAAAATCCATCAGAGTCGTTGGAATCAACAAGAGGTTGTTTGTCGAGCGACTGATTTGCACTTGCAGTAGTGTCACTCTCCGAGGTCGGCTTTTCTGGTTCGTCGGCACAATCGGGCACATTGGAGGAGGAGGAGCTGGGGGTAAGGAATGATTCTTCTTCCGTGCTCCGGGAAGAAGAGTTGCTGTGGTTTACTGCATTCAAGACGGCCTGCACAAAAGAGACCTCGCTTCCCCTAACACCCAAATGATGGAGCGAGGCTTCTAGCGCGGCTCCGTTACTCAATCCACGGTCACACTACAAAATGAGAAAATATTTTTTTAAACAAACCATACTTAAAAACACAAGCCTAAACACGTAAGCTCAAAGTAAAAACTTACCTCTCCTGAAGAAACGTAGTAGAAAGCAATTCCAAAAATTCATTAATTTATATTATTAATATTTAAAATTTTAACCAAACATGCTCTTAATATTATTATTACAGTACCAATTACCATACACTTTGTAAGGCACTCTACTGAACTCAAAGTTAGGGTTTACAAAGTTAAAAAAATGTTTAAAGCGTTAATTCAGGGTTCATATTAACATGTAAAGATAAAATTCAACAAATAAAACAATTAATTGACTGAAATACGTTCACAAATTCAATCCAGGTTAGGGTGAGAAACATTGCTGCAATTGCTATAATTCCGTATTGGTGTCGATCCATGCTTCATGTAATTTTTTTAATCCGTAGAGAATCACAAAACCAATGTACTGATCATATCGACGAAAACTAATCGCATTTTTGCTCACAGTTCGTTCACCATACTCCTCAGCAATAGGAATTGGTGAACGGTGCATTTTACCTACACCCTTCAAAACATACCATCTGCTTGTTTCTTTGCATGTTCGTACGCCTACTCCCCCGGAAGTAAGGCCGTCTACGAAGGTGATAGACTCTCTCAAACTAAATAAAGTTTGAGAGAGCAAAGCGAGAAACCCACTGACGAGGTTAAGTTTACGTGGAAATTGCTCACTTTACTAGCTCAATCCACGGAACTCCGTGCTTAAGAAACGCGAATGTTTGACACCCTTTTAAAACTTATACTTTGCTTTTTCCGTGCATTTAGTCATTTGAAGCAAAACCAATTTTAAGATCTATAAGGTATATGATGCAAAATGTGTTGTCCTTTTAGGTTAATTTTTCAACTAAGTTTCTTCCTGACGCATTTACCTGATAAGTAAGGCTGTACCGAACCGAACATGGCCGAACAGAGGGTGTTCGGTTCGGGGTTCGGTCTTTCAAATGCAAAATACCAAACCGAACATATTTTCACTTCTAATTGACGGATTTTGATGTTTGAATACACCATTTTGAAGGTTTTTTCGCCAGCTTTCTGTTGGTCCAAACCACAAGTTCCTAGCTCTAACGTTTCAGGAGTTATAAGGGAAAATGTAAAAGTAATGGAGATTTTTTTATGTTTAAACAGAGTTTCAACATCTGTGGACTTACAAGTCCATGGAAAAAAACCTACATTTGTTAAGAAACTTGTGCTTTGATGAAGCTTTGTGAACTGAGCTCTTTTACATTTTAGTTTAACATAGATTGGTGAGGTACATTTTTGTTCGGTTCGGAAGTGTTTGGTGTTTGGTTTATTTAAGGTTTAATAAATTATATGAATACACAAATATCACCTCCAAGAATGTTTCTACAACATTATCACTGTCAACGCCGTTTACCGGTTTTTGTATTTAAGGTTTGTTCGGTTTGGTTCAGTTCGGCTGAAAAATTCTCGTTCGGTACAGCCTTACTGATAAGTCACGACGAACCGAGAAAACATGACTTTGATCAGGTAAACTATTCAGACAGAAAGTTTGCCTGAACAAACTTTCACCTGCCAAAATAAACTTTGCATGAACAAACTACGATGTTGTTTCTAGAGTCAAAAAACTTTCAACTTTATTTTGCAGTTTTTTCCCCACGTATTTGAGGGTCACAAAATGAAGTTACAGCGATGAAAATAGGCCTAATGGAAGCACAATTTCATTATCTTTTATTTGGTGCTACTCCTCCTATCCTTGTAGTTGGCTTGGTTCAAGAGGAGTAGATGTACAAACACACACACACACGCATCATGCTTTAGTTTTTTTTTCAAGTTTTGTGTTTCTCAACATCCAACATGGAAAGCAGAAACGTAATTTTCTGTTACGCCAATTTTCAGAAGTATTCCAGAACTTAAGGCATTTTTCACTTTTCTGAAGCACTTTTCCAGCCCTGGAATTTTATTTTCATTTTCCAGGTCATTTCCAGGTTTTCAAGGACCCATACGAACCCTGTCATACGAATGGATACACAGATCACATGCTGCAGGATGGCTAACAATTCCAGTCCACACAAATGCCTGTCAAATGGGGTATTGATTGGAGTAAAGCCACAGTAAGTTCCCACCCTATGGTATGGTCTGATGAAGACAAAACGTCAGTCATATCAGTTTATCAAATTAGCAGGACACTAAGGTTTTGAGTGGTGAGACTACGTTTTTTCCCCATCATCATGAATTTTAATATGAACTTTGACAAAAACCGTTTTGGAATATTTCATGTTAAAATATGGACCACGAAATTCTACAATGCTTCTTGGTTCATGAGATCAGTGACATGATTCATTAACAACCATGCCTGTGGTATTAAATCACCTGTCATAAACGACAGCTGCTCCACAGAACGCCTAACAAAGATTACGACTCACTTCTCATTCGAGACACACTTACCTGATCATCCGATTCTAGGGCCTCCGCTCCCTCTGCGCCCTCAACGTGTCCCACCAGCGTACGCACAACACCCTCGAGTTGTTCAACCAGTTGTGTCAGCGCAACAGAACTGTTACTAAGCTCGGCTCCCTGTTGTAGTAACATGTTGCGAGTTGTGCTCTTCAATGATGCCAACTCTGATTCGAGGCCTTCAATCTGTACTCTGCCAATAGATGAAAATCTTGTACTAATCATTTTAAGTTCTTTCTGCACTAATATAGTAATATAGCAATGTTTGTGGTATGCTGGAATAAAATTTCTGCCAATGGTAATTTCTAAGGCTGTACCGAACCGAACAAACCGAACGGAACATGGCCGAACAGAGGGTGTTCGGTTCGGTTCGGTGTTCGGTTTTCCAAACGCAACATACCTAACCGAACATATTTTCACTTCTAATCGACGGATTTTGGTGTTTGAATACACCATTTTGAAGGTTTTTTCGCCAGCTTTCTGTTGGTCCAAACCACAAGTTCCTAGCTCTAACGGTTCAGAAGTTATAAGGGAAAATGTAAAAGTAGTGGAGATTTTTTTTATGTTTAAACACAGTTTCAACATCTATGGACTTACATGTCTATTATGTGAAAATACCTACATTTGTTAAGAAACTTGTGCTTTGACGAATCTTTGTGAACTGAGTTCTTTTACATTTTAGTTTAAGATTGGTTTGGTACATTTTTGTTCGGTTCGGAAGTGTTCGGTATTCGGCTTATTTAAGATTTGTTCGGTTTGGTTCGGTTCGGCGGAAAAATTCTCGTTCGGTACAGCCTTAGTAATTTCCTTTGTTAATAATAATGCTACAACAATTGAGCACGGGTGAGATTCGCTGATCATGAAAATGGCAGACGGTTTGCAGATGAAAAACCACTCGTAAGACTGGCTTTTCATTTTAGTTGTAACTGGTCTTTTACGGACGAGGGCTAGCCTGACACCGAGTTTCATGATGTTTAGACGAGCAGTCACTTCCACAATCTTTGCCATCTTCACGAGTTCCTGGTAGTGTGAGATCAGTTTTCTGCAAGTGACTGAGCAGCGTACTAACTAAATCCCCCTTCCTCACTACACCAGACTCTCATTCATGCAGTGCCCCAGCTCTTTACAGAAATGGAACGATTTAGAGTCACAATTCCGAGAATTATGGAATTCGTAGCAGACGATGTAGGTGTAAGGAGGCCGATACTTTGTCAAAAGTGCCTGAGGAAGATGGCAGTTTGCCATTGAAAATTCGCAAGACATTGAAAGTGTCTTCGTTGTGAAGTTTAGCGGTAATGTTCTCCATAATTCTCGGAATTGTGACTCTAATTTGAGGAAATTTCACAGTAATATGACGAGCGTTGTTTTCACTGAGAAATGGAACGCAGTGGAGGCAGCGCTCCCGGAGGCTACTTCACTAGCTGACCCTACACGAAACTAATAATGTCAACATTACACGTCTGTGCTAGTAAAATGAAGATTTACGGACTAAAGGAAAAATCAGATGCATAAATAAACTCTTATAGCTCTTATGGAATACTATTTCATAGTAAGCCCCCCCCCCACCAAGTTTCTGAATGGATTTGTATCAATCGCATGGGTCAAATAGTTTTACTTTGATAAGGAGGAACGGCAGTAAAATATCACCCCTGTACAGATACTGGGTACAGCTCGGGTGCATACATTAACAATACGGTGTCAGAACTTGATTTTTAAATGTGGGCTAAACTTGTAGTAATTCTCTGCGCTCAATACTGCTAGTCGGCATTGGTTGGCTCTATTTGCTAGACGTAGCAGCCTTTTCAGGTTTCACCAGCTCTCCAAGCCAAGCCAAGCCAAATTTGCCAAAAATCGGTAAAGCTCTAATAATTAACAACAGTACATATATGCTTGTTTCTTTCTATGTAGCATCAAAACCACAATGTAATCATACCTGTGACACTCGTCTATCCTCTGCAGCTCTGTTAGTGCCTGCGACTTGACTTCCAACTGGGCTTGTAGATGCATTACTTTGGCGCCGGAAGCAGTGAGAGCCGTTTCAGCTTCGGCTAAAGATTCAGCCAAAGAACTGCGCTCTGCTTGAAGAAATTCCTTCATTTCGCTGGAATCCTTCTCCAGATCCTGAAATAAAGAGACAGAATTTAACTACCTTATAACCACAATTACCCGAAAACCTAGGCGAATGGATCAGTCAGTCTTCAAATTTCGTTAAAGCTCACACACACAGGTCTTAACAACAGTAATGTTAGCTCAGAGTTATTCAACACCTATTACAAATGAATCGAATTTTTTACATTTTTATAAAGAAGTTTGCGTAAATGAAACGTTTATCAGAAGACCTGTTCCTACAGTGAGAACTCACTGGATATCAGCTTGGGACCACAACATTTCGTCTACTAAAATAGTTCATTCGAAGCAAACAGATCAGTACAAGAGAGTTAATACAAGTGATCATTCATCAATAAATCTAGCTCGTAAGAAGTGATCCCACTGCCTACCGTTGAAGTTCCTTGTATATTGCATATCAGGATTCTAGTTTGAGCACACCAAAATGGCTAAAATGACCTTGAGAGTTCTCAGAAACAGTAAACGCTGAAGCAAGACACACGCTAGTGAATAAACGATATCATCCAGATAAAATATATATATGAGCATGGCGATCACTAGACACGTTGTGTCTTTACAGCTAAGGCAGTTTTGCTGTTTTCAGCCATCTGAGGATAAATAACAATGCGACAGAAAAGGCTGAAACTTGTCGGATCAAGAGACTTTGGTCGCCTAAAGTCACTGTTAGTGACACAGCTTAATGTTTTCTTGTTGAAAATAACGACGTGAATAACGTTGATTTTTGCCTAATTGTATGACGCAAACAAATTCTTCCATGGGGTGAATAAAGCTGGTTCTTAGCTCATTTTACAGGTATTGCTCTGGAGATGTGCCCTTTTCATATGGCCTCTTCTAATTAGTCAAGTGGTTCAAGGGTTATAGACCTCTAAACAACCAAATTTATTGTTTTACATTGTTTTAAACATTGTTTTTATGCAATAATGCCAAACTGAACATTAAATAAATCCGTGCATTTTCAAGGAGATACTGCAATGCTAAGAAAAACTGGTCATATGAAAAATGGTGACTGCTGTGCTCAAAATGTAACGAGAGCCAAAAAAAAAAAGAAATGGACCTGAAAACTAGACTGATGTTTCCATCTGATAATTACTAAAAAAAAATTGATTTCATCAATTTGGACCAAAAAAATTGGATATCTACCCCAAAAAAAACTTGTTAAGGATTCCTGCCAAGCTTTTCAGCCGTGTGAAGTCGTGATATCAAATTCCAAGCTAATCCACCAAGTAAGACTTCAAGCGTTAAATTAAATAATTGAAAATTGCGCTGTAAGCAATATTCATATATTTCATTTAACCTTCGAACTATTACTTGGTTGGATTAGCTTGGCGGGAATCCTTAGCAAGATTTGTTTTGGGGTAGATATTGTTTACTAAGGCTGTACCGAGCACATTTTTTCCTGCCGAGCGCTCAAAAACTGCCTGGTACACCGAGCATAACCGAGCCGATCAGTGCTGCCGAGCATAACCGAGCAGCTTTAGTAATCACAGGGGTGCTTCCAGGAGCACCAGCTTTTTTCACATTTTCTCACATTCCAACTTTTTCATTTTTTCTCTTTTCACTTTTCACAGACCTGCTTTTTATTTTTTTCACATTTTTCACATACCTGCTTTTAATTTTTTTCACGTACCTACTTTTCATTTTTTTTCACTATTTCTTCGTTTTCATATATCACACCAGTTTCTCAATTCTTAATACATTTTTTTCTTTATAGTAACCATTGTAATTTCTTTGTTATTTTATGCAAGAAAGCGAAAGCAAATAATTCAAAGCTACTATGGCAATAAACAATCCATTTCTTTTTCCCTGTTCTAACAACAGACATGCGTACGTAATTCTGGGCCTAAAATGAAGACAGATAATTTGACTGTTTTTTTTTTACTTCGTGAGCGTGTTTTGTCTTTTTTCACACCAACACTCGTTTTTTTACATTTTCCCTTTTTTTACCACTGGCAAATTTTCCCATTTTTCACACTGGAAGCATCCCTGTAATCAGCACTCACTAAATACCAAGCAGGTTTCTAGATAGAACAACTCTTTACATGAAAACAGCTTGGCGTAGCAGCAACCAAAGGCTATTATTAGTCGTATACTGTAATTGAGGACATATCGCCATATCTGGTGTGGCCCAATTAAACCTGCATTAACAACCATTATTATAACAAAACAAGTAATTTTTGTTATGAGTTTAAACAATTGACCATTCAAAACAATTAAATGAGTGCTGTTGACACTAAAACACTTTGGTTTATTTGCTGAAGGCAAGTTTTTTAACTCTTTTTAGGTTTCAGCATAAAAAAAGTAGTTAGTCTGCACGAATTAGCCTACCTACAAATTGATTTCCTGTCTTGAATTGTGTTGTTGTGCAGGATCGCGTACCAAGACTAGATGCGAGCCGTGCTGCTCGGCTCTGTTAAATGGATGTAAAATGCTAGATCATGCTCTGCTCGGCGAGAATCGGCTCGGCAGCTCGGTATCGGTACAGCCTTACTGTTTACTAAAATTCGACAGATTTTTTTTTTGGGGGGGGGGGGGGGGGCACTTACACGAGTTTTTTAATTCTCTTAAGATTTGTCACCAATTTTAACCAATAATATACGTTGCAGCGGAATTGGTACAGGAAGAACCATAGAGAACATAAAAAGTGGTCATGTACTTGCGCCAAATTTCCTTAACACAAACAATACTGCACTTACGTGAAGGGCACGTTTCTTGCTGGCCACTGTTTGCTTCAGTTCGTGATTATGTTGTTCAGCACTCGCCAGCTGTTGGCGCAACTCACGAGCTTCTGACTGCGCTGCCGCCGCTTCCTGCACGATTGTGGTTAATTTTTCGGTTTGACCCTGCAATTCTGATTAGAAAGATGCACAAATTGGTAATAATTTACAAGAAACTCGAGAACAACAGAAAAAGTCTCCCTACAACTTATTAATGGCTACAGCTTAACAAGACCAGAAATGATGACACTATAATTTTAAAAACTTAAGAGCACTTTCACATTAATCTAACAGATGAGCGGCTGATCCGACGTGATTATGACACTTCCACCAAAAGTGACGTCATGCTTCCGCATAAGCACATGTTCACCATCACACCTCCGACGTCATCATTAAGCAGTTCGAAGTAATACACCGGCAACCAAATGCGCACAGCACAGTGACCTGTTACCTCTTTTTAGCTTAGTGCTGGACTTTCTGTGTGACGACAATCTCCACCATTTGTTGTTAATATTTTAAATAATCCTGGTAGAAAAAAAAAAACTATAGGTCACCATCTTTGCAGTGGGAAGTGTGAGGGATCACGAAATCGGTCGCGCATTTAGGGACAACAACTCTGATGAGTTACGACGACAGAGCTGAGTAGTTTGGCTAGCTTAGAACATACTCTTACCGCATTTACCCGGCTATAAGAGTCTACCCAGTTCGAAGCGCCGCCTACATGAAATGCTGGTACCTTTGATTATTTTTGTCCCCATTTATAAGCGCTTTCATAAAAAATGTAAAATAAAAGAAAGCGTTTGGTTAATTTTTTTTATATGACTACTGTATTCAAGCAATTCGATTTTTCAAATTGAAAACAAATCTTTGCGTGGACCACAACGAGGTCAAACTAAAGCTAGGACGAACAATCACGTGCCCGACCTCAGTTTGACACACTCATTCACTTTAATCTGAAGTAGGCATACAAGTGACGGTAAGCATGGCACCTAGGGATGAGTGAGTAGACAAATTTTAATTCGAGTCGAGCCGAGCCGAGTTTGCAACAGAAGAATCGAGTATCGAGCCGAGTTTGAGTATTTGATAGAAATATTTTGTTTGCAATTTTCCCTTTAATTTGTTAAGATAATAGGAACAAAGATGGTGCTTAGTTGACTGTGTGGGTCATGGAATTTCCAGTTTAAAGGATATAACTTGAAAATGGTTTGAGCTATTGACTTTTAATCTGCACCACTGGAATGCTCTCGTCGAGACGATCGATTTGGTATATTGGAATGTCAAAATCGATCAAAAATTGACGAAGTTATCACATTTTCGCCGGATTCGAGTTTTTCGAGTATGGACGCGAGCAGCGAGCCGAGTTCGAATACAAATTTCATACTCGGTTCGAATTTTTCGAGTATCGCACATCCCTAATGGCACCACACTGTAAAAGCTACGCTACAAACTTTAAACCAAACGCTTTTCGATCCTGGCAGCCCAGGACAGTAAACGAGTTGTGGTAGCCTACGTGTGTGAAAGCAATGTATGGTACGTTCCGTTATGTTGTAGGTTCTTATTTTTGTTTACTTTACTTTACACACATGCAAAAAAAGCAGTAATTTTTGTACAACCCAATAAAAGCGCCCTCCGCTCGAATTACTAAGTGCCCGGCACTCCTAACTGGGTAAATATGGCAGTATAGACCAGAGGCCCGTCAATTTTGTAATCTTAAATAATTGTAAACGGAAGACGGAAATTCTACCATTTTGTTTGGAATATTATCACAGGTTGACTTCCTACTAGCCCACAGCCATCCTGAAGGGCAAATCAATTACATGAAACAGGTTTACTGCAGTTTTAAATATCGCAAAGATTCCTTGGTGAACAACATTTACAAGAGTCAGGCAGCAAGGGAAATGAAACTGGCAACTTTTATATCAAGGTCACCAATCTTATATTTGTGACTTTTTTCTTTAACCAAAAAATTATTTTTTATCCTCTTTTATCATATGCCAGTGGCTTTACGTTGAGGTCAATGTGTATTTCCAGACAATATTCCCGTAGCTTGAGCCAAAATAAGGAAGAAAAAAAAAATAGTTTACAGGTGCAGAGAAATCAAAAATAAACGAGTGACAAGATTCCTTTTTTTAAAACCACGTGTAAATCGGTTTTCACTAAATTATTTTAAGAGTTTAGTTTATAGTATTGGCTTTAGGGCCAATGAAAAGGTCTTGTCAAGACGATTAAAATGTAAAAAATTCACAACAACGAAACGCTCAATCTCACAACCACGAAAAACACCAATTTTGCCAAATTTTCGACTGTATTTTGGAGGTAGATGTTAAACTTTTCCCAACTGTTTGTCGAAAATTTGCGAAATTGTTTTTCGTCGTCGTGACATTGAGTTGTTGTGGTTTTTGATGATTAAAATGGTGTAATGAAACATTAAAAGCAGTCAAAAATTAAGAAAATGGCAAAAATTTGTGCAATTGTTGTCAGAATCCCTAAATGTAATATTGATGGTGTAGCCTACTTTTTATGAAAAGCAGCAGTGCCCAAGCTGAGAACCAACTTTTCAACTTAGTTATGCATTATCAAATTTATTTATTATTTTTAAGTACGAGTATGAACCAATGCTGAATTGCTTTAAAAGTGTTTTTTTTTTAAGTTATATAACTCGGTGCTTGATGTGAATACATGGTAAATTCTGCATACCTTTTTTTAATTCTTCAACTTGATCCGTAAGCCGCACCATTTGAGCAGTTGCTTCTTGTGATCGCTCCACTTCCTGGAAAAAAAAGCGAATGAGACCAATACAAAGTTGAAAACACTTCCTTCGCAGGAAGATATATTCAGATACACTCTGAGATTCCAACAAAAGCTTATTTGTGGTGCAAATTTCCTACACCACTTCAAAGTTATTTAAAAAATAAAAATAAAATTTAAATACGATATGCCATGACCATTCTAAAAAAAAACAAATTTGGCCAATTACATAAGCTTTCTTATTCCAGTTTTTTACCGGAAAAAACTTTTGTGTTGAATAAAATAAAATAACGACAGTACTGCTTGGTTACATGGCAAATTGCCAACTCTACCAACAAATCAATTTTATTTGCATGGTTATATCAAAATTGACGCAAAAGTGTAGTCACAGCATTCCACTCAGTTCAATTTCAATACACTAAAGCATTTGTGAAACTTTTATTCAGCCCTGAAGTTTGCCAACAGTATTCACACTTTACCGTTTCGATAAGCTGCATGACACGAAAATAACATACTAAATAACACTAATGGAAATAGCTGCAATTTTTCACAGCCAAACATCGGTTGTCGATATTTGTGGTGTAGGTACCGGCAACTTCTGCCGAAGTATTGGTAACTCGGGAACCGTTCGAGATTACGACACGTGGTTTGTGTTGTTTTGCTCAGCAAATCACCGAGCATCTTCCTACCTATCTTTTAAGTGTTGATTAGCATTTTTTTAATTTTTTAATTTAACAAATTTTTGGAGTTTTGAAGTAAACGATGCCATTCATAACAAATTAGGGGCTAAAGTTTGGATATCGATACCGGTATCGGCAAAGTTTTAACAAATGGATTGGAATGTTTGTGTTGTTTTGCTCAGCAAATCACCGAGTATCTTCCTACCTATCTTTTAAGTATTGATTAGAATTTTTTAATTTAACAAATTTTGGAGTTTTGAAGTAAACGATGCCATTGATAACAAATTAGGGGCTAAAGTTTGGATATCAATACCGGTATCGGAAAAGTTTTAATAAATGGATTGAAATCGGTACCGTATCGGTAAAGTTGGTAACAATGCAGCATTAGTAATAAGAGTTAAAAACGACTAATGTAATAAATCTTATTACACCGACATGAACACGGCAAACATTGAAATGTATTCAGGAATCCTTAGCCAACAGCTTGTGTTGTATTTTTTTACACCTCTGCTTACCTCTAACTTTTAAAATGCCTATCTCGGTCTACTTTGAGATAATGGCCTTTTTCCGAGTTCATAAAAAATAGCAAACATTTTTTTACGATACGAATACTACTTAAAATGCATGGTGTCAAACAATAAAATTATTATTTGGGAGTTTGAGTTAACCAATGTTTGCTTGAGATAAGGAGGTTAATTTCGTAGGGACTAATCAAATAACACAAATGTTTGACTCCCGAGTTTGAGTTAACGAGGTTTTACTGTTATTCCGCAAAGCTATCTTTCAAACAAATCATTCAGTCACTAGTCTTTTTTGGCGTACAATGCAATGCACTATGCTTATTTCAGTTTTTTCCGCACTCACTCCGGGCGCCCCGCCCCCCCCCCCCCATGCAACATGACTGCAGAGGAGTTGGCGAGGCAATACGCAAGAACAAACTAGGGATGTGCCGATTATCGGATTCATATCGGTATTGGCAGTTA
>JAHWFP010058057.1:0-35610 GCA_023313725.1 Lithobius niger
TTTTTTGCGAGTTGGTTTGCAAACAAGTGTCGTAGAGATTTTATGATTTGTGTTGTGGTGTTTTGGCTGACACCAGGTAAAATGGCTGTGATTTCATGGGTTGGCTTGATGCGCAGTACCCTTGATTCACAATGCAACAGGAATGGAGAAATGAGAGCAGCTCTCATACTAGCCCGTTAGTTTGTTCTAGGTGGATTGTGGTCGCTGTGTGCCACTTTATCGCTGTTCTCGTCGAATCAAGGCTCAAATAAATCGCCAGTAAATCAGCCTGGTTTAGTCGATTGCTTACCGAGCGTTTGGCGTGGTGACATAGGCAACGGTCGCGGACCATTTGGGCACATCAGTGTCGCGGTCCTAGACCACTGGCACACGTGGTTGTTAGTCGCACGGTCGTGATTTCCTGTGCTCCTTTAAGTCAGTCGTCCTTAATCGATTTTTCCTTATCCGAAGGCCAACCAATAGACTATGGACGTCCTTACTGGATTTATTGCAGCGAATTTTCGATTAGCCTATCAATTTTTTTTTTAGGAAATCGATAGACGTTGGTCTAAAGCGTGATGTTCGCTTGTAACTTGGGCTAAGGTTGTTTGGAAAGTAGCCTTGACCGTCAATTACGTTGACGGCGTCCACTGCTCCTCGAAGGTGGACAAGCCTACATTCAAAAAGTTTATTTTGACGATTGGATCGATACGATTCGAGGTTCGTAGTAAGTGGGATAAACTCGCCTTAAGGAGAAGTTAATGGGCGATTGAGGTATTATGTAACATTGCCACATTTTAGTCATTGTATTCTTATCTTTATAAGTCTCGAAACGAGCTTATTATTGCACTCGCCACATATTTTCATATTCCCTTTTTCATGATTGAAATTTTGGCGAGGTAAGTGATTGGGGACGAATAATTGTTTTAAAAATTGCCGATTTGAATCGCTTTATTCTGAACCCTGAATTGTCTTTAGAGACAATCATTATAGCACTCGCCACTGTTTTAATTAGTGTTCTAGATTAGAAAGTTGGCGAACCTCTTATGGGTACCCAGTGGCCTAGTGGTCTCCCTGTATTCTGAATGTCGACAGGCCGGAGACGGAGGTTCTTGTACTTATTGTGATCAACCGGAAATTCGCTTTATGACTTTACCGTAGGAAGTTTAAGCCGTAAAGACTTTGGCCGTAGATTTAAAATTACAGTCTCCTGGTCATAGCATGATTTTATTGTAAAATTCCTCTTGGTGGCTTTAATGCAGTATGGCCAGCCAGTACATGGGTTTACAGCATGGTAAATTGACACCATCTGTGTCGGCTGATGGATGTCTGGGGTTCAGTTATGATTGGCACTGACGTAAGTTAGCATTGCGTGTTTGTGCCTCAGATTTGCAGGATGGGGTTAATGATTAGAAGTTTTGATTTTGGAAAATGTAACAGTGATTCGAGGGTTATTTGACGCGCAGTATGCTACTCTCGAATCGCATTGTGGCAGGGATGGAAAGATGGCGGCTGCTCTCTATCTACCCATCGAATTTTGGAGTAGGAGCGTGTGTTTAGCAAGTCGATGTCGTATCACGGCTACCTTTCCAGTCGATTAATGAATCTGCGCAAAGTCAGTCAAGAGTCCTGTGGCGCTAAAGCCAGTCACCTCCATTATATTGGCCGGTGCAGTCGATTACATCCCGAGAGCCGGCCGAGGGAGCACACGTTGGGACTGCTTGGCATGACACTACTGGCGGGTGCATTGCCGGCGGACACTACGGTGACAGTGAGTAGTGTGAAGTGGTGGTAACTGATTTCTGTGAAGGTCGGTCTTCGTGGCTACTTAGACCTCCTTCAGCTGCGTTCATAGTACAACACCTGTGTACTTGTGTTTTAGGAGATAGTCTTACTGCCCTGGACTGTTGGTACGTTGGCCTTACGAAATTATCTGAGATTTTCTCAGTCGTATATATTGTTGTGTGAAGGTCTTGGAAGATCCATAAGTGATGAATTCTGAGACGCCGATCATGGCACTTGTACCTTACCACTCATGTTAGTTATTAGTTGCTCTTATGTAAACCTCGGCTCACTGCGGTCGGTCTATTTCCTTGCGAGATATTATCTCTAAGGGGATGTTTATACACGAAGCAAAATGCTGCGTGCAGGGAGTGGTACACCGTTAACTTAGGTGACTTGAAAATTATTGGTTATTAGCAGACCGGTGTGTGAGTTCCCGGTTGGTGAGTGTATTGCCCAGTGGCCTTTTTCCTTTTTGAGGAATAATTTTATGAAACGAATTCTTGCTCTCGCCACTTAGTTTCAAGTTTTGTCGATACATTTCGACCCAGCGAACCAGTGTGCGTTCTTTGTTGGGAGCAGTCGGGTATTCCTCGTGATGTTGGCCCCCACCGTGCCTTTTCGTCATACTATGATTTGGGGGATGCGCTTGACGCGGCAACCCTTCTGAGGTGTGTCAACTTGTCAAGTCCGTGATGCGGACTATAACCGACCAATACGTCGGCTCGGGTACCTTCAGGTGGTGTTGGACTCCTACCTGCTCCCAGAATAGGGGCGAGGTAGACACTCCTCAGAATCCATTGCTAACACGGATGGGTCTTTTTATCACAGTGGGTTGTGAAGATTTGTCAAATTTGACAGGTGGGGGTTAGCTTGCCACTCCCAAATGCTTGTTTGTGTTGCGCATGTATAAGAGATCTTCAGGTGAAGAGGTGGCATGAGACACCCAAGGTGTGTGTAACCTAAGGGTAGACTGGCGAGGGTACGTGGACCCTCACCTTTCAATGCAATTAGGAACTCCGGCAGCACGGCGAAGTGGATTGACGGCGTTAGCACAAGAAAGGGATTGTTCGGGTGGGCATGTCACTGGTCACGAGTGGCATCACAGCCCCGGGGCTCCAGGGTTACGATTTGGAACCCTGAGAAGGCTCCTTCCCCTATTTAGTAGCGGCGCTTTCGCCCTAGCTAGATGGGGAAGTTATGGTCCCCGTCAGTGGAGTTCGGTTTACAGGGAGGATGAGGTCTTAAGGGCCTCTTTGGTGTTCAAGCTTTCGGCAATGTCTGGGACAGATAAGCCCTGGATACTTGCGAACGGCATTCGCTGGGTGAACCGTGGGTGGAAGAATGGTCAGTAGCGAAATCAAGCAGTAGGATGAGAGGTGTTTGGGACTGCCGGCTTGCACCACAGATAACAACCCGTCGTAGGAGCGGGCGAGTAGTGGGGATTGAGGCAGAACTGAGAAGCAGGTTACGTATACAGCACACTGAGGTTGAGCTTTTATGAAGTTTAATCTGGTATGAGGGACTTGCAATGCGCAGGGTTCGACGCCACCCCTTAGGGGGTAGGACAAAGTCAGCATAAATAAAATACAGGTAAGTATTTTAGGATAGTAGTAAAAACGGGGTTTTACCCCTAAAAATAGTTTTTACTTATCCTAAAATACTTACCTGTAAGAACCCTCCCGCCTCCCGCGTCGAACGGTCCGTAGGGATTAGTGAGACAAACTGTGACGAGTAGCGGGAGAGGGGCGCCGCCTGACGGCGGGCATGCGCCCCAGGGAGCGCCATTGCAAGGGCCCGGAGTGTGTTTAAATTAAAGGTTGGGACGAAAGGCATTTCCAAACTTGGAAAGCATAAATAAAATACAGGTAAGTATTTTAGGATAAGTAAAAACTATTTTTAGGGGTAAAACCCCATTTTTATTGGCATGTAGGTGCAAATTTTATTTATTTTCTTAAAGTGAGTGAACACTGAAATCCTAACTTCGGCAAATCTACCTTTGCAAAACTATCGGCAAGTTCTTGTAGAAATTAGGAAACTGTTTTGTGTTGAAGTGCACACAGTCAATATGACATATTGACTGGAAGAGTGGAAGGAGTATCTGGATGGAGTTTTTTTTTATTTTACTTCGAGACAGGGAAGTGACTACCTCTCCTGTTTTGACATTGGTTTGTCAACGTAGAAGTTTCACTGACGGATTAACGGAAATATATGGGGGGGAGTGAGTTGTGCCCCCTCCCCCCCCCCAAGAAATGTTTAGCTATAGCCTTTACCTGATAGATGCGTGTTGGGGGGTGGGGGGTGGTCAATGCTCTTTCAAATTCCCCAGCCAAAATTGCCCCGTAATAAACAAAATTGACGATTGGTGACTTTCAAGGATCCATCCTGCCCCACGGACACGAAACACTAACGTGGATCACCTAATTAAACCATGTGATTTACGTGACTTTCAAAGAAGTGTTTACGAATCAATTTTGCTAGCATTATTTATTAAAATATTAAAGTTATTGTCGAAAATACCGTTAATTCGGCAATTTTACTTTGGTCGAAGTTCATATTAAAGTTATAAAGTTATTAGTTACTAATTTATAAATTGACTTAAAAAAATCCCGTAGACTAATTAATACAATTATGATTTTACAACGTGATTTAAAATTTGGCCTTAAATTTCAGTCTGCTGTGTCTTAAAAAAGCTTAAAAAGTCTTAAATTTAGCATTTGTGACGCTGTGCGAACCCTGTCACCAGAGCTTTAGTCGCTTACTCAGTACACATATCACTTCGATCTAGGGAGTACTTGTGAATCAACATCAGCGATATTATGCTGTATTGTCTACAAAAGCGATTCTTAATATTTTATGGTAATTATCAGATAGGTGAACAGTTGGTTTATCAGAAAATCATATTCAAGTTCAGTGTCTATTTTTTTTGACACTACGGGTCCAGCGAGAGCGGGGAAGGTGGGTGGATTCAAACTGAAGTATTTTAGGATAGTAAAAACTAATTTTAGAATTAGCATCGGTCAGATAAAAGGCTATAAGTTGTAGAACGCAACTTAAGAGTCCTACTAAGTTGAACACACACCCAGAGTTGCACATAGCTGTACAGTCTGATTTTTTGTTGTGACCACATTTAACACATTCGGGAAAATTTATTTAGTTTGTTGCATGACAAATATTCTCATCTTTCCTTGTGCTAGACAACATTACAGCAAATTACAGCACTTAACAGTCGACAAGAAGATATGACACCCCTGTTCCTGACAGCTGATAGAATTACGAGCTAACACATGTGTCTTTGCACTTGGCTACTTTATAACACCCTGGCTTCACAACCCACTGGAATGGTTTTTGGTTACATAATATCGTCTTAGCCATAATGTCTATAAAGTTCTGGTGTTTTGCCATCTGTGTCATCCTTGGGGATTTCGACCTTGGTCATTGTCATTTTAGCCGGTAAGGTAAAAAAAAAAATGGTGAATTTATCCGAGGCTCGCTATATGCATTGAGATTTTATCTTTGTGATACCAAACGCTTGTCCAGTGAGCAGTGCATTGAGCAGTGTTGCTCTTGAAAGTATCTATAAAGGTTTTCTTCAAATATGTTTAAACCTGTTGAAAGACGCTACTAACCTCTGAAAAGTTGTTGCCCACCGAGTTTTCAAGAGTTATATCTTTGATGCTCACACTGCTGTGCAACCAACACCTAAGCAAAATCCAGTGGCCTGATCGTCACTAAACTGTTTGAGAGAGTCCAGGAGAATCTCCCAAGTGTGCCCATCGAGTTTCAGCCATAGCTTCAAAGCTCTCGTTCTGGAGCACCATACATCTACGAGAAATCCAAAGTTAAAACATTTTTACAAATACAATATGTGCGTTATATGTAAGGTACAGAGAAAGATCACTCGGATTTTGGAACACAAGCCATTAACCTTTTTTCTAAATCCTTCCGAATTTTGGCTGCTAGCTCATAACTTGTGCGCTTGCCACTAGGCCAAGTCTCTTGTGAGTTCATGCTGGGCCTGAATATAGGCTTGGCTTGGCTAAGCTAATTTTTAAGTAAATTGATTTCTTTTTCTCAGTTTCACTTTGACATCATTTTATTAAAACTTCAAGGGCGAATAACAGCACGAACAACAAGATAACGACAAGAACCAACATACGCATTTAACAGCTGGTCTACAAGGTAACACACAGCCTAGGCGATTTCTTTATCTGAATCAGGAACCGTACAAGAAATCTACTATTGCGTCGTTATCTGCAATACATAATGTAGTTATTATTTTGAGTTGTCCCCATGCTTTGCGTTATATGTTTGTGTGTGTGATCGTTGACAATATGCTAAAGTTAATTCATGTTTTGTATTAATTGTTTAGAGAATCCAATTCCTATGAATGTACGGAAGTATCTGAATAAAATCAAAGCCGTAAATCTTCAGTATTTTGAATGCAGTGATCCCAAAGAAAACCAGGCAGCGGCAAGAACACCTAGGAACGACTGCCTAGACAATAAAGGTATTACTTAGCATACCAATTCTAGCTTACCCTTGTTATTGATACATGGTAGCCACGGCATGTATAATGGTAGAGCATTGCCACCCTATAAATATGTATCTGTCAACTAAATGTTGGTTTTAAAAGCTATTTTTATTAGCTCGTTCCGTTTCCTACTTCTGAAGTTAACTGGCAATAAGTACGTAGTTGTGTTTTTTGACAACTCTTGGGGTGGAACAACTACTTTGGTTTTTGGTGTTTGCTGTTTGCTGATGACAGTAACGTTGGGCTGAAGGGTCCTTATCGTCAAGGACTGAGGCTCTACAAAAATGTTCCAGTCATTATTTCTGCTCAAGTTTATACTAGGTGTAAATGCGACCTTACAGCCATCACTACTTAAAGCAGTTTTCAGAAGCATACATATGTTATACTGGACATGTTGCATTATTAATGTAAAATATCTGGCACTGGATTTAAAGCATCTCCTGAGTTTTTCACTACTGGATCTAATCTTGAGAATTAGGAGATGATCTAAGTGAACAGGCCCACTTCTGACATTCACGCAGAAAGATTTTGAAAATGCCACCCCAAAGGATATGTTAAATAAATACAGATGCAAATCTATTTATGTTGCCTTTTGGACTTGTATGTCAGACTGCTTGAGCGGGGAATCGAACCCAGGACCTTTGAACCCAGGACGCTCAGGCAATCTGACATACAAGTCCAAAAGGCAATGTAAATAGGTTTGCATCTGTATTTATTTAACTCTTGTTGAGCCTTCGGCTAGTTCCGTCTTTAAAGGACACGTTATTAGAGACGGGAAAATTTCTCAAGCACAAAATGTGATGCCTTAAGCACACAGCAACAGGGAAGTTCATTTGAGAAAATCACGACTATTCAACATAAACAACTCACTCATCTACTTGTCCGTTTGAATTTTCGGTGGAATCAAAAATGTTCACCTTCATCAGAAGTGTACAGCACAGATTATGAAACTACCATCCATCTTGTCAGCGTAAGTTCGAATTTGAAACTGTCGCTCCAGCTTGGGTACTACTGATCTTTATGGTGCGTTGAAATTCTGCTCTGCCTTGCTGGTTCAATCTGATTGCAAGTTCAGGCCTCATGAGGCGGTCTATCATGGTGTACGCTGGGTTAGCAACGTTCATAAGGTTAATAAGGTTCATTTGGAAGTTTTATGGCAATGGATTCTAGCCCTCATAGATGGGAATCGCTATGGGTCTTTGATCTCAGAAGCACACAGGTGTTATCCCACGCGACAGCATGCTTTTTATCACGATAGTGATAGTGATAAAAAGCACTCCATTTTCAGGTTCACGTCTGCACATTCCTCCCTTGTGTTCATTATTTCGAGCCCGTAGTTGACGATGGGTCTCACCAATGTAGACTGTGTCGCAATCTGTGTACGGTATGCATTAAATGACAGTGCTTTGATAAAAACACTTACGAGTCTGGAGCTGGGGAGTCGCTGAGTGGGGCCTGGGGGGGTCTTTTACCTTTGCTTCGGGTAGAGTACTGATTGGTCGGCTGGGGTCTTGGGGGTAGCAAGTGGTGGTGGGAGTGGAGGAGGGGCTAGAAGGGGGGGGGGGGGACAACCTCCCTGCTGTTCTTCCTCAACAGTTTCTTGAGATTTCGGAGGTTTCTCAGGAAGCAGTCCAATTTTTTCTTAAGTTTGTGGAAAGCATTTTTAGGTTCTGCCAAGAAGAAAGGTCTTTACTGCACGTGCACATGGTACTGGTCCTGTTCTTCCAGTGTTTTTTTCCTTTGGGGATTCTTTTCTTAGTAAGCTTTTCCCTCTCTCCGCATATACCCGAGTAACAGAAACTTGGTCTTAGCCTGTTCCGTGAGCTCTCTCACCGTCGTGTGGGTGGAAGAATGGCCGACTATCCAGTTAATCTCATTGAAGAGGATTGTCCGAAGTTGGTGTTTTGGGTGGTAAGAGTTATAGGGGATCTCTCTCCCGGAGTGGGTTTCTTTCCTGTAAGGTACAAACATGATGGGGGGTGTTTTCCACATTAACTTCCCATCCAGGAAAGGAACGCTTCCGCCCTTCTCCTCTTCAAGAGTGAACTGGATGCTAAGCTTCCAGGCGTTGAGAGTAGACAGCATTAGCTGGATTTCATCCTTGTGCGGGATGCCCCTATGCCATCAACAAACCTCTTCCAGATAGGCATTTCAGGGTACTCTTTGGTGACGTGCTCGTCAAGGAACTGCATCGCCATCTCGGCTAGTACTGGAGAACAAGAGTATCCCATCGATTAACCCACTGTCTGCTAGAATGTGTGTCCTTTGAATGTGATGTAGATGGCAAAACCGAAAAAGCGAACTACTCCCCCCCCCCCCCCCCCACCTCCAGCTCATCCTCCACTCTATGGAGGTTGCTCTAAGTCCTATAGGTCTCCTAACAACTGATTGGCGGCCTAGTAACATCCAGGTTAGGCCGCCACCAGACTCTGCTTGAGTCCACTGACAATTTACTGGTGTTAGTCTTTAAATAATCACTACGGTATAGTAGAATATTCTTGGTTAGTGTAGCATCTCATCAACATTTAACATAGGAATAATCTCGGTAGCATCTTAAAATAGATCAAAGTTTAGCTTACAGAGTTCAACACAACCACAAAATCAACTCAAACATCTGTCATTGAGTAATCCATTACGTCAGGTTGATTGCCGTGAACATGCTGGTTACATACTAGAAGTACTTTAAAAACATTAAAAGCATAATGAAGAATTAAATAAAAGTTCCTTATTTGACTTTTGCTCCTGAAGGGAGTCCGGGCACTAAGCTCCTACGTCTTTTTGAAAGGGAGAACCTTTAACACCTTGGCTACCGAGGGCTTTTTTCCAATTCCTACCCACAGCCCAAGAGGTGTACACAATAAGATATGTTTTGGCAATTATTTTTTATGGTGACATTATCAACAAGTGAAAACAATTACAAAAATATGTTCAAATATTGTGACGTATATATACGTCATTGGGCTATTTTAAAGATGATCTAACCACAGCCCAATGACGTATATATACGTCACAGTAAAATAGGCCTTTATTCTAACTAAATCAACATTACTTCACAAGATAATCAACCAAATAATTGAACTGTGCATGAAAAATTCATTCTGTGAGTTATTTTATAATAAATACCTCCATTTTGCCAACACCAGAAAAAATCCGAAATGGCAAGCACCTATCTAGGGCCCAATGACGTATATATACGTCATGATTTACCAGGGCCCGATGACGTATGTATACGTCACACACTGATGGCTGCAACTGAAAGGTGGTGTCATCTAGTGGTAGGGATTGTAAGTTTTTGACCACTCTTGTTGGATTTTATCACTCTAAAGTGCTGGCATTTGAATTTTTTACACGACGTATATATACGTCATTGGGCTGTGGCAGAAGTTTACCATGACGTATATATACGTCATTGGTAGCCAAGGTGTTAAACTAACATCTCACAGAATTGCCTACTGGGGAGGGGTTATACGTCACCCGTCATCATTGATCAACCGCTACAGTTTTAAATTAGACAACCCACGCTGCTACATCGTATCACAGGACGAAGTGTTAACCACGATCCTATCTGCAATTTATAATCGCGGCTTCCTCCTTTACCGGACGCGACTCGCGATCGAGATGCCGTGATCCGCTGATTACACTTGGCCACTGGCTACATCAGGCTGCTGTATAAGACAGCAAGCAAACACGCTCGTTTGTTTTTATACACACGTGACGCATGGACTGTGGCGAGTGCTACCACACGTGGCTTTGCTGCTCGAGTTTGTATAGGTTTGAGAAACCCACGTTTTTGCTTTCTCAACTTTGCTTCTCATTGGCTGAGAGACTGAATCCAGATCACGCACGTCAGTGATCAATTTCATAGGCCTAAGTTGATTACGATCTTGATCTGCTCATGTTACCGAATGTTTCTGTGGTTAGGAATTAGTTTCTATGCCTTGAAAAATATGCATTACCTGATATTTTAGCATTCTCCATGCTGATTGATCTAGAGATTAAGACTTTGGAGCGTCGCCAGCATCGCTACGTACTGCGCATCTGTTCTGCGCAGCCTCCTTGGTATATAAGCCGAGACGGCGGCCGTAATTCCATCTTTTCTTCTCTAGCCTCCGCCACCACTACCTGTGTTCTCTACTATTTCGGCGGCTTGCCCCCTGTCCCCTGGGCCACGGACTCTGCGGTCCACCGTCCCCTGTGCGGACCCTTCACCTACGTTCCCCACGTCTCCGCTCCAATGCGGACAGCCACAACAGGCCTCCAACCTTTCCAGTCTTCTACACAGGACTGGCTCACCGCTAAGGAGCGGTACAGCCGTTTGAAGCATCAAGTCAAGGCTCGATGGACTGCTGCATGATGGGCGCTTTGCCATTCCTACAGTCCCGTTGACCTCTCTTCTTGTTCTGCTCGGGCCTCTTCAGCTTCTAAACAGCAGACCCACGTGCAACATTACGGTTCCTTCACTAAAGAAACTGTGCACGCTCTCGTGGATTCAGCTTTCTGCCTCTCCGCTCTTTCAACCGCAAGGGACCGGTCGCCCCTTCTCGGGACATTGGCACTTGGGTTACCTCAACGGTTAAGAAGCCTAGGCTCGCTCAAGACGAAGCCGTTGCGCGGGCCACCCCCCAGACAACTCCAACTGTTTTTCGGACGGTCCCTCGGCCTCTTCCTTCTCTCGGAATCTGAAGACTCGGCCTCGGTCGCCAGTATTCCCGAACTGCTGGTCGCATCCGGTGACCCGCCGCCCCGTCATGCACATTTCGACAGTGCTTTTTCTGATGACCCTGACCCATCC
Organism: Lithobius niger; assembly: GCA_023313725.1. Classification (NCBI taxonomy): domain Eukaryota; kingdom Metazoa; phylum Arthropoda; class Chilopoda; order Lithobiomorpha; family Lithobiidae; genus Lithobius; species Lithobius niger. Next base: position 11,088 of record JAHWFP010058057.1, read on the forward strand.
GAGAACCTCCTTCCTGAGTTCTCAAGACTGTCGAGGATATAATTCCGTATTGCTTTTTTTACAAGCCCTCTGTGGACTCACCTGAGCAAAGCAAGAATAGGGGCCTGTCTACATGTTTTGGATTTGGTCTGTGTGACCAGTTTCCACGTCAGCAACCAGTCCCAGGACAGTCGACCACCTTGCTCACTACGCTTCTTCGGACTGAAGGTTCCCTCTTAGGCCCCTGGAACTTGACACCGAACCTCAACCACCTCATCCCGGCCGCGAAACTACCTTTTTCCGGCCTACCGGGGAAGGGACGCTAACCCCAAGGCTTCTGATACTTCCCGAAAGTCGGAATTCCTTACAGCCGATTTGATGATGGACTTTGGTACCTCTCTCTTTCTTCCTCGTCGAGTCACGGTCCCCGCTTCTGTCCTACATGACAATGACTGTCTCAACCGCCTCGGTCTTCTTGCAGCACCCCAGGCCGACATGCTAAACACTGCGGCTAAGGCATTGTGCAGAAAGCTTTCTATGGACCCACCACCGGACCACACTAGGGATGTAGCCCTGCTCATCAGCCAGGTCTTCCGCAAGGCCTGCTTCACCATCTATCATTCAATGAACTGGCTGACTCGAGCACTCTTTAACTCCACATTGTTGCTTCGCGAGGCCATTCTTAACACTGCTTATCCAACTTCATGACTCCACCAGGCATATACTTCGAAACCAGCGTCTACATGAGTCCGATACACTTTTTCGCGGTCTTATCACCAAACTAGCACCACGTTTGGATTTCACCTCCAAAAACCAAAGCCGCGACCGAAATCTAATCACCGTTTGAAACATCCCGGTACCCGCCCTCCTGGCGACAGCGGCAGCTGGCCCGCTTAACCTATGATCTACACTGCGGATCATCGCTATTCTTCTCCCCAGCAAGATAGAAAGCCCTTTCAAGGCTGCGGGACGCGGGCGCGGACGTCCTTGTGGTCGCAGCTCCGGATAGACGATATCGACACGCCTCCCCCGGTCCCCGCCAACTGTCCAAGCCCCATCATTGACATTTGTGCCCACCCCTTCGCAGTGGGGGGCGGCTCCAACACTTCCTACCTGCTTGGCAAGCAGTCACCCAAGACCCGGTTGATCTCAAGATAATTTCTTCCGGTTTCCGTCCAACTTTCCTGTCTCCGCCTCCCTTACGCTCCCTCCTTGGACACTGGCACCGGCTCCGACTATACAGCTCACTGCCGAAATCACGGACCTTCTCACCAAGCGTGCGATCCGTGTTGCTCCCAATCCTTACAGCCTTCACTTTCTGTGCCCCTAAAAGACGGAGGACTTTCGTCTTATTTTCTATCTCCGACCTTTAAATCAGTTTATCGACAACCGTCATTTCCAGATGGAAACTATGGAATCAATTCGAGCGTTGCTGTTACCAAACGACTGGACAGTGTCTATAGATCTTGCGGACGCATATAGTCACATTCCTCTTCATGTCAGTGTCCGGCACTTCTTCCGATTTATTTACGACGGCACAATTTACGGGTTCCGGTGCCTTCCCTTGGGGCTCTACGCAGCTCCACGAGTGTTCACTGCAGTTCTCAAGCCGGTCCTCGCCTATCTACATCAAATTCGTGCGGACGCCTATATCGACGATTGGCTCCTACCCCATCATGACGTCACACAACTACTCTCCAACAGGGATTTCACGTTGAAACTTCTACACAGCTTAGGTTTCGGCATCAATCTTCCAAAGTCTCGGCTATCTCCGTCCCTACTCGGCTACTCCTGGCCTCTGCCGGTAGGGGGTCACCTTCGGTGCTTCCTTCCCACTTGACAAGAACTCACCAACTACCAGTCGGTCCTTTCCATTGTGGCTCATGGCTTCCTTCTTTCCTTTCTTTCTTCGGTCGCCACTGCTACGGTCCCCTCCCTGGACACAAGCAACACCGCCTACGGTTTTTTTTTTGGCCGAAATCTTGGCTCTCTTAGCAAAGCATGCTATACAGGCTGTTCCCAATCCGGAGCAACCAGGTTTCTGCAGCCGCATTTTTCTGTGTCCCAAGAAGACCGTGGACCTCTGAAACATTTTCAATCTTTGGCCTTTAAAACATTTCATCAAAAACCCTCATTTCCAGATGGCGACCGTCAAAACCATACGACACTCGTTTTTGCCAGCGACTAGACGGTCTCTATAGGCCTTGCGGACGCCCCTCTCCACATACCCCTGCACGCCTCCGTCTGACACCTGTTCCGGTTTCTCTACGACGACACGGTCTAAGAGTTCTTCTGTCTACCGTTCGGGCTCAATGTGGCTCCCACGTGTGTTTACGCTGGTCTTAAAGACAGTCCTCACTTTTCTTCATCAACATCAGATACGTGCCGATGCCTATTTGGACGACTGGATCCTCCCTCATCAAGACAAGCTCCAGTTGCTGTCCCACTGAGATTTCACCCTGTGGCTCTTGCATCGACTGGGATTCGGAATCAGTTTTTCAAAGTCATGTCTCCTCCCTTCACAGACCTTCGTTTTCTTCGGGGTGCATTTCGACCTAGCACGTGCGGTCGTCATGCCCTCCCCAGACAGGGTATCGGTCCTTCTCCACAAGATCTGGTCCTTCCTCTGGTTACCGACCTACACTCTGACTCAGCTCAACTCCCTCATCGGTGCCTTGGACTTCCTGGCGCTACTCGTCCGTCGTCCTGCGGAAGGTGCGTTCCTCCGCTCCTCACCATGGATGGCCGTTCCGCCTCCCACTGCTACCATCCGGACTAGTGGATGATGCGCTGTCCTTTTCGTCCATGGACCGATCCTCCTTACAAAGACTCCATTCTTATCACTGCATTCCTTTGCCGCATGCAGTCATTCTGCCCTACGCCTCTGCCCCTGCCAGCAGAAGGGCACTTTCCTCCGCGCTGCGGAAGATGCCTCCCTCCGCTCTGCGGAAGAGACCGCCTTCTGCTCTTCCTTTCAAGATTATCCTGCCTTCCGTTGCTTTGCAACGGTTTTATGGATACTCCGTCCGTTCCTTCGGTCAAGGATGACTCTCCTCCGCCCTCACTGTGCTTACCGTGTCCTTCCATCATTCCTCCGGAATGTTTTCTTGTCTACCGCTCCTCTCTGGAACCACTTCAACGCAGCACTACGTCCCGTTTTTGGCTCCAGCACCTCCGTTCCTCGAGCGAGCATTCCGCCCCACAATTTGGCCTTCTCCTACGGAGGTGTTCCGAGTTTTTTATCACGACAGACACGCCACATATCAGACGGACGCTCTTTCTTACCCTCTTTCCGTTCCGCAGAATCAACTGGACAACGACATCCTTCTGACTCAACCAAGTCTCCCTTCCGAGCCTCCGCATACTGGAGTGCTCTCCTTACCAGGGTTCCGTCTCCTTCCCTATATCATCGTCCCATGGATGGAGGATGCCTCCATTCCTATCCATTTCCTTCCCCCGCCCCTCTGCACCACTGTTCCTCTTGGTTCAAGACGGCTTGTGTCATCATGGAATATTATTACCCCTCGCTTCCCCTGCTCGGCCTCCGTCCGCGCCAGGACGGGAGGTGGGAGGGAGGGGGAGGAGATTGCATCCCAAGTAAGAACATCAGCATCACGTCAGTCCGTGTTCCTCCCACCAGGCCTTGGTCTGTAACACGGAGGAGGGGCTGTCACAACCAACACTGACACCATACCCACTGCCCATCCTCCTGCGCAGCCTCCTTCCTGTATGGCACCTCGGCCATCACGCCGCACCCCATCCTGCATGGTTGCAGTTTGCGCATTGCCTATAGAGTTCTACATCCTCCTCTCTTGTTACTTCTCTGTACAGTGATCCTTTCTTCTCTAGCCAGCACACCGTTCACTTCGCTTCGCGAGCCTCCGCCTTCTGCATTGCTGCCTTCCGCCTCCACATCCGCTTCCGCATTCCTATGCCTCGGGCTAAAGGAACGCCACGGGATGACGCCTCCCGCATTCCCGGTTCCGCATCCCCAAGCCACGTTCCGCCTATTACGCAGGACGTAGAGGTTCTCGAACTAGCAGCAGAATAAGATTCCTTGGAGCCACCCGATCCGCCTCCGAATCCCTTCCTTTCCGAGTCACTCTCCATGCCTTGTAATACCGCAAACACGTCTCCCATCCCGTGCGGTCAACCACCTCCGACACGGGACCTATGTTCCCTTTCCGGCGAACTCTCTGGCACTGAGGAACGATATGCCTGTCTCAAACTTCAACTCAAGGTGCTGAAAGTAGCAGCCAGGTTGGCCTCCTCCGACAGTCCTCGATTACCTCTACTCGACCTATCGGCCCTCATGTTCCTCTCGACATTCTGTAGCCGAACGTTCCGCTACCCAATGAACCAGTGGACAACTGACGCGTCAGCTTTCGCCTTCCTTTCTCTCCAGCGTTGCATGCTGTTATTTACATCAAAATGGTATGATATCCCTCCGCACCGCCACCACCTGCGCATCCTACTGCGCAGCTCTCGTTTCTTTTTTATTACAACTTTCGGCTATGCTATGCAGCCCTCTGGTCTTTTCTCTACCTTCAACCAGTGCAAAGTGAAACACAATACTTTGCGATACCCTTGTCCCATTACATTCCACCATGCATCTGTACATCAGATTTCTTTTTCTACGCTGCCACGCGATACGTTGCTCTTCCAGATCCACGTCCAGTTCACGTTCCTCGTTCCACTGTCCTCCGCCCTCCTCTGGCTGCTGTCCCTCGGAATGGCCTTTCCCCTTGGCTTCTAACCCAAGGCGGTTCACGTCTTCCTTGCATTTGGGCGGTAGGCGGATCAGTTCGGATTAGCGACGTTCCTCGTCCTCGGTCTCCTCCCTATTGCACGCTGCCTCCGCACAGTCTTCTTGAGGTGAATCATTTCACTGCCTACTATCGGCTTTCACCTTTCCTCCCTCCAGCATTAAATACTGTTGTTTCATTGGAAAGGGTATGTTATCCCTCCGCACCGCCTCCATCTGCGCATCCTATTGCACAGCCCTCCAGCCGTACCTCCTCTCCAACAGATAACCACCAATTTGCGTCCTCCGCCTCCTTATGCGGACGCTCCTCCATCAGCGGATGATCCCTCCGCCTCCGTTTCCTCAACAGCATCCACCTTCGAATTGCGTCCTCCGCCTGTCCATGCGGACACTCCTCCACCGACGGGTGGTCCCTCCACCTCTGCCTCCGACTCTTCCTCTCCATCAAGATGACATCGACTCACCCAACGCTCCAGGGATCACACTTGCCACTCCAATTCCAACCAATACATCCAAAACCGACACTTACGTGTAGCCCTGTGACGGACGAGGATCTCTACAAGGGCACTTCTGATCGTCCTCTTGTTTCCATTTGGCATCAAACTCTGGCATCACGCGTTTCGAACTACTCGGTCTGACAATTCGACGACGCCACCCCCTTCCTTCCAGTCTTCCACGGCATCAATCCGAATACAAATTTTGCGGAAAGAGACCTACCGTGCTCCCCATGCCGCACTACGACCTCAAGCATAGCCCTGGAGTTTCGGAAAATTATGTAAGCACTCTTACCCTTCTGTTTTAACAGAGAAAGACAAGTGAGAAAGGAAGAAAACCGTACCTCCATATTCTGTTCGCCATCCAAATTCGACCATTCCTCACTCTCAACCTTACCTCCGGTCTGCCTCTCCGTCCATCAGATACCTCCTGCCTCAGATACCTCCGCCATGAACCAAGCGTCGCCTTCAAGGTCTTACCTCTGGCCTGACCTTCCGCCTCTTCAAGAAGAAGCATTCCACTACCTTCGGCTCTTCCCACAAGGTAAGCTGTTTTCAGCAATTTGCTTGATACCTTGCCTTGTTCCCCTTATGATACGGACCACTGCATGCAGTAATATAATTAAAAAACGTTTGAGCAAACTGCACTCCCCAATCTCACCTACGAAATCTGTAGGCCCCTTGCGGGCTTACCATGCCCGGCTTTGCCGACATGGTAAAAGTGGTTGGGAAAGCAGGTGTGTCTTTATCGGGAAAGTACCTTTCCTGGGGATGCCAGCTCGTACTGCGGGAAAAACTTTGAACCTACCCCTCCACCGAGTGACGAAGTCTGCTACTAAAACAGGTAATGTATATTTTCGTCGGCTATAAAAAGACTAAAATTGTAGGGCCCGAACCTGCTTAATTTTAGCTTTTATTGCCTAACCGAAAATATACATTACCTTAACTCCCGCCCAAGCCTCCCCTCCAAGAGCTCGGTTCTGCAAGGTGGAGAAATGATGCCAACGGAAGGCTGCGCTGGAGCTTATATAAGTCGACCTAAGCCCACGCATGCGCAGTACCGTATGAGCCCGGCAGGGAAGACAACTTTCAAGACTCTAGGGGAAAATAAGCTCAAAAGGGGGAAACTGCTATTAAAACAGGGTAATGTATATTTTCGGTTAGGCAATAAAAACTAAAATGAAGCAAGTTCGGGCCCTGCAATTTTAGTCTTTTTAAAAACTTTGGTGTGCTGTTGTGGTCCTCCCTGAATCCTTACATTTCCATTTTGCTTTTTAGCTGGAGCAAATAAACATTTTTATTATTATTATTATAACTAGCTCTACCTGGTATTTTGGACTTTTTGTATGTTGTGTTGCCTCATGCTGTCTTCTAATGTTAATAAATAATATTTTGTTCTTTCAGATAGTGCATTTAAGAAAGTGAAAGAAGGACTTTTAAAAATTGAAGGTAATTCACTTTAATTTTTTTTCTGCTCCTAATGTGAAGAAGTTGCCACTTCTAGTCACTTTCAGTCCTCCCCTCCACCCCCTACCCTTTTTGGGCTGTGGGTGGTTGTTTAAACTCTGGGGTTTTGTTTTAAATAAAGTTACCGGTAAACTTGCTTGCTCTGGGAGTAGGAGAGACTTTGATTTCTAACATTTAAATTGTATTTCAGCAATCAGTTTTAATTTTCCTGTATCATATGCTTTCTATAGGCCTATGTGGAGTTTCTACCATTAGTATTGGTGCTGGTGTGACTGCTTATGAAAATTATTCCAAAATAAATCTAATGGTTTGTTTCCCTGGGAACTGTTTAGTTCTTGCTTAACTGGTATTGATTGAAACCGGGTTTTAATGCATGCCGGGACCTTTTTGCTGGGATCCCAGTCTTCCAAAATGTTGATGGTTGAATCTGATCTGCTTCGAGATCTACTTGGAGAGCTACACTACGGTAAAAAGATCGTTTTGTTGCAAATAAACAATTTCTATGTTTTGTTGCATGTTTGATAAGTTGTATGTATTATTTTTCACACTTTAATAACTCGCTGAAATTCACGACACTTGTCTCCGTTTGCAGTAATAAATTTTTGTTTGCTAAAAATCGCAATCGCAATTGGTCGCTGTTGCTTTTGTTCTTTTGGTATAGCAACGATTGTTACTTATATTTCCAGCTTTCTTTTGGTGGATTGCATGTTTAATTCAATGAACCATCAGTGAGAACCATAAGCTCAAAGTTAAAGATTCGTAGCGAAGCCACATGTTAATGATCGTTAGAGCAATGGCTGCCATTGCTTATAGTATGAAAATTCAACTTGTCAGAACTTTTTTAAACTTGCTTAATTTAAATTCTGTAAACATCCGATTGTTGTTCTTTTAGCCAGGATTCAGAATAGTGTTTCTATTTTTTTTCTTGCTTGAGTAGTTAATTATAATGTTAGTTTAGTATGGCTGGACCATTGGAGCTCCCAAGCGTTCCGTGAAAGATTTCTCTACCAATGTAGGCTCACTGTGTGAAAGCCTCAGTTTGGAGACAACACAAATGTGCTTGCAAAAAAAAGCCAAGTCTCGGGTCGGTCAGTTGTTTACGAATTGGCCAGCGGTTTGCTGCCCTATAAATAAGGGAGAGGTCCTGTATCACTGATCATCTAGGGGCTAGCACAAGCTACGTCCAAGAAGGTAGTGTGGCCGAGTTGGCTAGGTCCCGAGTAGGCATCGCAATGATGTATAATGTTATATACTGCTAAACGCACGTAACTAAACTATAGTTAGTGTTATGGAAACTTTAATTTATTATTTAAATATAAAGTTAATTCTCCATAACTTAGAGTGGGTTACATCCTTTGCTTTTAGTATTTAACTTAACGTAACTTACAGGAGGGTAGTAGTTCTGCAGGTTGTGTCAACATCAAGTGACTGCAGAGGAACTGCCTTCACACGTCGGGCTAATCGACTCTTGTGCAAAACTTGTTCCCTAGTCCAATGGAGAGCAAAACCAATCCATGGTTCCAAAAAGGCGAATGGCAACTACAAACATCATGAGAAGACTGGAGAGGGAATCAAATTCCAACAACTGAGTGGAAGCTAGACCGCAAAATCTGCCCAGCCCTCTTCCAGAAATGGGCGAAGCCGTTCCTAGACTTGTTTGATACAAAATTCAATCACCTACTACCAAATTTCTTATCCCCATTTCCAGACTCCACAGCCGGGTGACGGACGCCCTCACCATCTCATGAAACGGGATGTACGCATATGCATTTCGCCCGTTTTCCCTTCTCCAGTCTGTACTAAACAAGATCAGGCGATTACAAGGAAGCTTTGTACTGGTAACACCCATGTGGCCAGCAGCACCATGATTTATAAACGTAATGGAGATGAAGAAGGAAGACCCCCATTCCTCTCCCAATATCGGAATTTTTCTTAACCCAACACCAAGGGAGGACCTCCCAAAACCCAATATTCTTCATCTTCACAGGTGGAGACTTTAGCTGAAACTCTCAAGAAAGATGGGTTTTCTTCACCAGTAACGAGAAGACTCCCACTGCGCCACATACCTTCGACCATCAAGACCTACGAGACCAAATAGAAGAAATGGCACAGATGGTGCGAATCCCATCAAGCGGACCCTTCCAACCCATCTGAAAACATCCTAGCCTCTTTTCTGGAAAGTCTTTTCAGCAAGGGGCTTTCTGCCAAAGCAAAGGGGTACAGATCTGCCACCAACTGTGTAATCTCTTGCTTCGGTAACAGTCCCATCATTGACAGTACGGTCATTTCCAGACTGATGTCAGCCTTTGAAAACTCCCGTCCGAAGTCTCACCAGCTATTCCCAAGATGGAATTTCCTCTTGTACTGGAAAGCCTCCCAAATCCTCCATATGAACCATTACTGTCGGCTTCAACACTCAACCTTTCGCAGAAAGCTGTCTTCCTACTCGCTCTAGCCTCAGCAGCAAGACGGAGTGAGTTAGTAGCCTTCTCGAGAGAAGATGATTACATCAGATTCTCAAAAGATAGATTATCTGCAACACTAAACTTCCTGCACATTTCAGAGTGAAGAATCAGAGATCAGATGTGGCTCCAAAACCCATCACAGTGGAAGCATTGGAACCAATCATTGATCCAGAGAGGATGGAGAGAGAGAGAGATGAGCAGTTATGTAACTTTGTTGATATACAAAAGAAGAAAAACACTGCATAAGACATGGTAGTCTTTTCAAACCCAACAGGCAAATAGCAATTAAGCAAACAGCAATTAGGCAAACAGTGGCAAACATACGTTATGGTTACAAATTTCAAAATAATTAGCAAGGAAGGAAGGAAGGGGAGGGTATTTACAAAACACACTGTAAGTTTAGAGAACAATTTAATAAAATTAAACTTAATAGATATGAGTAAAAACATGTAGTAAAAGACAAGTGTAAACACAAAATGGGAAGTAAAAATAGGATAAGGACAAGAACGAAACAGCACGAGAGTGACAAAGTGTGACAAGGCGGCAGAAAAGAAAGGAAACTGAACCAAATTGGGCAATATCGATGGATGCTTTGGCAAGATACTAATCGCGAAGCTTTTTCTTGAAAGAAGTGAAAGCAACGTCTGTATTCTTTAAATCGTCTGGAATATTATTCCAGATCTAGGGGATGTGTCCCATTAAAGACTGGGCATTTGACAGAGTTTGATGAAAACCCTGATGAAGGCTTTCTCTTGAGAAAATGAGAAGTGGTACGCAGGTTTTGAAAGGTGTAGAGACCGACCTTGTATGATATAAAATTATGAATTGGTAGGATCTTCAGTTGTTTAGAAAGTGGTAGTGAATGTTACCTGGAGGGCTGGTGCAGAATAGATCTTATAGCCTTTTTTGGGAGCTTGAGTAAACTAAGTTTATTCATTTTCTGGGTGTTCATCCTCTAGGATGCAGCAATTAAGATACGGATGAATTAAGGTAAATACAGTTGTTTTAGTAATGATGTTGTGAGTCTAGTACTCTATTTGTTCAAAATTTTTGATTTAAGGTTTAACTAACTCAACTTGAGTTGCACGTTGGCATTATGAAATCTCATGAACATTATGAAACCTCAACGTAAAATGCCCATTTTCAATCACTCAATTTGTGTTAAGATGCCAGTGGAAATAAGGTTTAGGCAATATAATTTCGGTTCCAGTTGAGGTGTGTAGTGATCGTTAAACCTAAAAATTTGATAGAAAATACTTCCGATATACGGTCACCATTCATAATAACAGGATGATCATCGTTACACTGTTTTTGAAGGGTTGGAAAATCATACAGTGTGTTTTACCCAAGTTTAAGGACAGTCTGTTGCGATTCAGCCAAGTTGTAGTTTCATTTTGTTAGGAATTGTCGGTATCTTTGAGGATTTTTATCTTCTTTCCTGAAAGGTACAGTGTGGTGTGGTGTCATCACTCAGCAAACAAGATCATTTTCAGAACAGTAGAGACCATTTGCAAGTCGTTAATATAAAGTAGAAAGACGAGGAATCCCAGTATCGAGCCTTGTGGTACACCATAGGTAATCCTTTCAATGGAAAAGCAGACACCGGAACAGTCCATGTATTGTTTTCTGTCAGACAAGTAATTGGAGAACCAAATATGGGGAGTGCTCTTAGCAGTCGGGTGTCCAATCCGAGCTGTTCATATTTACTTCGAAAGAATCAAAGTGCCAAAAACAAAACAAACACAGTGGAATGAAACAGCATGATGGAAAGAAAGAACACTATGACTAGAAAACGCACAGTAGAACAAACTTTACCTTCTACTGCGCCATTCTTACAAGTGGACAAGCACAGTGGAAAGATAAATCCACTCCCAATGATGGCATTCAAACTGAAGAAGTGGATATGTGTTGTGATAAAAAAAACGGGCATATGAACTAAGATCGAATCACCAAGATGTGCCAAGTGAAGTGAGAGCATTAGCAGCCTCATGGGCATATGGCAGCGGAACACCACTAGATAAAAAGGTGGCAGCATGTTCCTGGAACAGTAAAAACACTAGGGATCGACCGAGTCCGGATATATCCGGATCCGGCGCCGGATAATACGGTATCCGGCGTAATCCAGATCCGGCAATTATATTGAGTCGGATACCGGTTGCAACACAACCAAAACATTGTCGCCGTAAACATGTTGCTTGCCTCGGTAAAATAAATCGTAGTAAAATAACTAAGCGATCTACGGGTATAAAAAATTGCAGACGTAATAAAATTGCAGACGTAATAAAATTGCAGACGTAATTACAGTGTAAATTATTGCACAAAAATATACTCGGGACAATCGTTTTAGGTTTTCATAACTTTAAAAAAAAATTTGAAGTTTGACTACGTAAATCTGCTTTACGAAAATATTCACTTTCCGTTGCAGTACATGGGAGACCTTGAAATGATAACGTCCTCTGGTTATTCTTCCATTACAGCGTTGTTTACGGCTTCCGACATCTTTTTTTTTAAAGTTTTTAATACCGTATAAGTAGTTTCAAGTTGTTTTATTTCCTAATTTATATTCACTATCGTTGAAAGCAATCCGTTTACGGCCACCATCGCGCTCCTACTCCCAGCCGGCTGCCTGCCAAAAGACGCTCATCTGCTAACTCCAATGGCTGTGACCTTGACTCGCTTTGTGTGACGTCACTTGTGACTGGGCCCCGCCACGATGAGTGATCACGTGCTATACACGTGCCAATCGGGGAATTCCAGCTTTCCAACGCGACCAAGATGGCAGCCGTTCGTTGCATTGTTGTTACGACAGCTTGAACCAGGGACTAGTTTTTGCAAACAAAAGCAATTTCATGTCAATTTTGACGACGCGGCCAACAAATCACCAGTTGAGGTACTGTACTTAAAAGATGATATTAAATTAAATAAATCCAAAATATGCGTGCCAAAGTACCTAATTCAGTCGGAATTACACTTCTGTTGTATGCAATGACGGTTTTTCTTTGCAAACGGGACTTTGAATCGAGGGTGCGTTGGGAGTTTTAGAAACGGTTTTGAAGTGACGATAAATCGTGGTTTGCGTGCCAAGGGGTTAAATTCGAAAAGTAAGATGGTTTAATGACAGCATCAAAAACTAGCAAGAAATAATAGCATGATAAACCAAACATGACTTCCATGTTGCAAGAGTCGAGACAGTTTTGTTCATAAAATGAAAAAAAAAATAAATACAGCTTTTTTTATGTTGGTTTCGTTCTTTTATTTTCCTTTCAGTCTTTGTTATACTGTGAGCAATACAAAACGGAACGAAAGCAATTTAAAAGGGAATGAAAGCAAAAAAAAAAAGAACGAAACCAACGTAAAAAAGCTGTAAATAAAAGACCTGTTGTGATTTTTTTTTTTAATGCAACCAAAATTCAATAATTTTAATCTAAAATAGATGCATAGACTATCTTTAGAAACATCGTTAATTTTGATGCATAGACTACATACTGGTTTCACAAATATTGCAAAATTTTGCAAATTATTTTTCGAAATGAAGCAGTAGGCTAATCAATGAGAAATCCTTCAACTAGAAAATTGTTTTTTGATTAATTATCCTAATGAGTGCTTTGTTTGACTGTTTCAAAAAAAATTGCAGAGTTTGGCAACATTGCAAAAACAGTTCTGTAGCCTACATGCAATTATAGTATAGTGGTACTCTTAATAGCGTAAGACTTTTAAGTGTTTAATGTAAGAAAGTAATGTGAAACAAAGCGAAAATTAACACCATAGCTGCAACTTTTAAGGGGAAAAAAATAAACAACTTTATTTCGTTTTTGTGTGTGAATTATCCCGTACCGGCCCGGATCCGGAACCGGTCCGGCAGTGACATCAAATTATCCGGAACCAACCCGGATCCGGCAAAATGGTATTCGGTCAATCCCTAAAAAACTCCTTTATCACTCACTTATCTTTGAGACTACGCTGCAACAAAGGGTTCAAACACAATGAAGTAACACATTGCTGCAGGCAGTAAGATTGGACAATAATCGATAAACAACTGCCTGCAAAGAAAGAATGAAACGATCACAGACATTCTTCATTGCTGCCTAAGGTGTAAAAGTGTCAAAACATGAAATTTATTTTTTAATGTGCGTAGAAATGTGTGACCATATAAATAGGTGTTTCATAACGTAGTTTAGCCTGTTCCTGCTGACCCTCCACCAACAGGACAAAGTCAGCATGCTGAGGGTTAGTAATTTGCAGAAAGTAAGAAATGAAAATTTTAACACTGCTTAAAATTAGTTTATACTATTTCAAAATACTTTTAACCCACCCATCCTCCCTGTTTTGTAAGAACCTGGTGGTTTCCAGAGTGAGACTTAAAGGTTCGAAACGATATGAGAGATGGAGCGGCTGTGCGACATGGCAGTGCTCCAAGCGGGTGATAAGCTAAGCTCATCTAAATTGGATTTAATATGGAGTTGAATGATTTTAAATTGATTTCGGGCATAAGAAAACAAATCGAAACAATTTTAGCACTTACTGAAGGTAGGTATTTTAGGATAGTAAAAAGTAATTTTAAACAGTGTTGAAATTTTCGTTTTTTCTTTCTTTTCAAAAGTGTATACAAACATTATGGACATTCAGTGCTGTACTTTTAAAAGTTGAGGTATTGAAGAAATGACTATTCTAGGATTTTAATACATTTTATGCTAATTATAATTATCCTACTCAGTTGTTACTTATAAGAGAAATTGCATAATTCTCTTTTTTCTATCTTGCAGAAGTTTGTATTGCATGTGATACTGATAATATTCCAATAGTTTCGCAACATCCTTTATTTGAAGGTGGCTTGTGCAAACAGTGCAAGGTACACTATAACTTACTTGCCTGTATTGTGTAGGAAGTAGTAATTTTATTAATGCATGTTTAATGTTATGTTTACTGCAATTTCTTGCAGGACGATATCATTGAAACCATGTATGCATACGGAGAAGATGGAACTAATGTAAGCTGAAATTAAGATGATTGTGATAGAAAATAAAAAGAATGTCTTATATATTCTAAAAAGGTTACTGTTTCCTTAATTTTAGGCATATTGTGTTATATGTGGCAATGCAGGTGAACTACTTATATGTGATAATAATGACTGTAATAGGTAAGAACATTAAAAGAGTTTACCAAAAAAACACATGGAATGCCTTTTGTTTGTAGGTTTTGTCTAATCATGATATTTGCTCTCATTCAAAAGAGTTTACTGTACTGGCTGCATTGAGGTAATGGTGAGTCCTGAGGCCTGCAAAAGAGTTTATGAAACTAGTCCATGGCGGTGCTATTTATGCGTTGATTATGATGCTGAGAACAATGGCCTTATTCAGAAGAAAGATGACTGGCAGCAAAATATTGTTCAGCTCTTTCAACCAGGAAAACATCTACAAGTAAGTTCTGTATTCATAAGTCTTGCAGTAATACGGGAACAAGTTCTTAAATGCAACATTTGGCCACACAGTCATTGTGTGAGTAAATTTTCGAGTTAAAACAACAGTGAATGCGGAATGGAAATGGTTTGTTTGACTTTCAGTATCTAGACACACGCTAGTGTGCTGCTGCCGCCAAGTAGATGATTTATTGTTGTTGGAGCTTAATTGTTAGAGCGTAATTGTTAAAGTGTAATTGTTGTCAGATGGTGGCTCGCTAGCAGACTGTCTTTTAAATGTAACGAGCTTGTACATGATTTCAGCATACTGGTGTAAATTCCCAATGTAGTAGAAATCTTTGGAAATCGTTGGAATCAGTTGTCTTGGGTCCAGTAACGAAGAATACCACAACATGAAAGTTTGGGAAGGTGTCCTTTGTGGAGAAAACGTGCCCTCAATAATGTTGATTTGTGTAACTGGCTAGCTAGCTACTATTCTCTTAGGGTATAAAAATACTTCTACAGCTCGTTAGGAAAAGTTTGCATATCTAAATTTTGGCACACAGGTAAAGAGTAGTACAGGAGAGTGCCATTTCGTAAAATTTGGGGTTGCAGTTAGAAGCACGTGGCCCTGAAGTGGCGCGTAAATGCAAAATTATTGTTGTAACCATTGTTTGTATTGTTATCCAACAGTCTATTATAACATGCTTATGTGTTATACGCGTACCGTTTCGGTACTTATGTACCACAATCACTCAAATTTTCACAAAATAACTATTCTTGCAATGATTGAACCGTTTGCTTCAACGACATGGTAAATAAATTAACCTTGGTTGCCAGTTGGATACCGTTCAGTGAGTTTTATATTATGTGATATTTGAAATATTATGTGATCAGTGAGTTTTATAGTATGCGATTCCTAAGATACTTGAATACATCATTGTAACTAAACTATGGAAGTTGCAACAGAAAAGAGACTGTGAATCTATCATTGCCAGGAAAATTTGAAACACAATGCAGATCGCGAGCACAGGGTCCAGTCAAGTAGAAAAAAGTATACTTTTTCAAATAGTATGTTTTAGTAATGTGCCGAGTTTGATGGTTACGCTAGAAATATGCTAGTGTGATGCCACCACATAGTCGATCGGCCAAGTAGGTGAGATTAATTGTGATTGAGTGAGAAATTCCAGCTTCATTGCGTGATTAAAATTAACCGTGAGAGGGGCAACTGAAGGGGGACGCGCTGATTGAGTGAAAAGCTAATGAAAATCAGCATTTGTTAGCCAGTGCGCTCAAAACTTAAGCATGTGAAACATGGGCATACATAAACCAAACCGTCTCAATTTGGCTGATGTAACGGCTAATTCGGCAATGGCAAATGTGAAAATTATGAATGAGGAAATTTATACACATAAAATATCTCCAGACAAAAAAGGTAGAGGTAACGATTAGACCGTGGTATTCTTTTTAGTCACATGCCTATGAAAGCTGTGATGTCCACCCAAAACCAAAACTGGTATAAGAGAAGCCACCAATTTCCAAACAGGGTCAGCTGTTGAAAGTAGTGATATCATTCAACCAGGGAAAGGCCGCCGAGGTTAATCCTATTAGCCAAGGTAATCGCACCGAATAATAGTTCGAAAGTTAAATGAAAACTTGAAGATCGCTGCTGCAAAAGACGACCCTTTTGGGAAATTGGCGGCTTCTCGTATACCAGTTATGATTTTGGGTGGATCGACTTTACAGTACCACTGAATTACTAACCATCACATTTGTTCAACTTTGCAAAAAATAACATTGTTATAATTGGTTTATTGTTGTAAGTATCACTGCTCCTAAATATTCTAAATCCCTCCTATCCCCCCCCCCCAAAAAAAATGAAATTGTCATGTACATGTGAAGGGGGGGGGGGGTTATTGAGGCTTAATGGCACTTATCGCCCAACTGACGCGCAATGTCATGCGGAAGATGGAAACGACGACGAACACAACACCATCAAGACGGCGACAATCGAAGTGCAGGACCGTAAGTGGCCGTCAACACCAATAACATTCAGGAGGTTCAACCCCCCGCTAAAGGAAACGCTGAGTAAGTCGGGTGTGACCAATGCGCAAACGGGCCAACACTACCTCTTTACGGCGACTGCGGCGACACCCCAAGTGCCATTCCTCGACAGTGCCTTTAATAGCACGTAATTTATTACTGTCCTGTCTGTCCCACAAGGTTTGCCAAAAAGCGTGTCACCTCAGACGCAGAGTTGGAAAGGCGTCTTAGGGAACAAGGCTGAGAGCCCTTTTGAGAGGACCAGAAAGGTTCCCTTTTGCTGCAGAGTCCGCGTGCTCATTCCCACCAATCCCAACATAGCCTCGGATCCAGCGGAAAAGCACAGTTTTCTGCTGGCCAGGGAAGCGGGAAAACAGAGCTTGGACACGTTGTGTCAAGGGGTTCCGAGGGTTGTATTTCGCCAAGGACTCCAGGGCGCTCATGGAATCACTAAAGATGATGAAATGTGTGCCCTGAAGGTCAAGGATCTATTCCACCGCCAGACCGAAAATTAGAAGCTCTGCAGAAAACACAGAATAGCCTGATGGAAGGCGATGGGAAACAGTCACTCCCTTACACACACAAGCACATGCCATGCCAACCGTCCGACTTCGACTCATCAGTGAACAGCCGCTGATATCCGGCATACTAAAAACACAGAGCGAAGATGAAAATGCAACTTGGCAGTGCGATCGGCACCCCATGAAGTGCCCGACAGAACCCACAAAATGTTACGCGCCCGCAAAGCCTTGTCTTTAAGTTGACACAAGTGTGGAAGCCAAGATAACCTGGAATCGAACGCCAGACCCAGGAAACGTGCCTGTGGGACAAAAGGAATTTGTGCCTGTCCCAAGTACAGGCAAGGATCTGGGTGCAGTGTTCGTTGGCGGCAAAATTGGACACACACACAGTTTTGTCCGGAGAAAACCGGAAACCATCAGAGATGGCCCAGCCCTGAACTTTGTTAATTGCCAGCTGTAGCTGCCGCTCGCAGGTCTGCATACGAGCTGCCCGAAAGCACAGGCCGAAGTCATCAACAAATAATGACTGGGGAACAGCAGCTTGCTGAGCAATGAGGTTGATCCCAATAGCAAATAAGACGACACTGAGAACACCTTCCTGAGGCACACCATTCTCCAAAACAAACAGGCGGGAAAGAGTCGTCCTGACACGGACGCGAAAAGAACGGCCTGAGAGGTACGCTGAAAGGAACAGTGGCAAACGTCCCCTCAAGCCACAGTTATAGAGATTACGGAGAATCCCCCATAACGCCAGGTCGTATCGTAAGCCTTCTCCAAGCCAAAGGAAACTTGAACCAGATGTTGACGCAGGCGAAAAGCCTCCCTCACATCTGATTTCAAGGGCAACCAGATGATCGATCGTTGACCGACACCTTCGAAAGCCACACTGGGATGCAGATAAGAATCCCCGTGATTCCAGCACCCAGACCTCTCACTGACCATCCGTTCCATAAGTATACAGACACAGCTAGTCAAAGCAATCGGGCAATAACTGGAAGGAGCAGTAGGGTCTTTGCCCGATTTTACAATCGGGATGACCACTGCTGTCCTCCATGCGGCTGGGATAGAGCCTTCTGCCGACAAACGGTTGAACATATCCAGCAAGAACTGCTAGGAAGCAAGAGGCAGATGTTTCAACAGCTGATAGTGAACGATCAGGCCCTGGGGCGGAGTCGTGCTACCTGGACAAAGCTGAAACAAATTCCTGCCTGGTAAACGGTAAATTGTACTCCTCTAGCCCGTCAGAGCGAAAGTCAAGAGAGTGAGCCTCTTCCCTACGCCTAATCCCGAGAAAACCAGGATCATAATGGTTATCACTCGACACCCACGCAAATGCAGACGCAAGACAATCGGCGATATCCGGCACAGAAGAGATCACGGCATTCGCCACCCTCAGCTGCGATACCGGGGAAGGCACATTCCTCCCCGAGATCTGGCGCACCTTCCTCCACACCTGCTGAGAAGGCGTGGAGCGCGTGATCGACGAAACATAATCTGACCACAAAGCACGCCTAGCCTCACGGATGACAACCTGGCACGGGCACGACAGCGCTTAAAGGTAACAAAATTATCAGTAGTTGGGCTAACCGTAAATGCACGCAACGCTTGCCTGCGGGCCCGAATGGCCTGCCCGCAAGCAGGCGTCCACCACGCAACAGGAACCCGTCTCGGCTGTGTGGACGTACGCGGGATAGAAGCATGAGCAGCAGCGAGGATCACATCAGTGAAATGAGTTGAAAGTTCATCCAAATCAGTGAAGTCCTGCACCGCATGCTGGAAAACAGCAGCCTAGGCAAAGGCTGACCACTCGGCTCGTTTCAGCGTCCACTGGGCTGGCCTGGAAGCAACAGAACCCCCTCCCCCCCCTGTGTTGTGGACAACACAATGAGAAGGTGATCGCTCCCATGCAGATCGGCAGTGACAGCCCAAGTGAAGTGAACCGGGATAGCTAGAGAGCAAAAGGCCAAATCCACCTCTGACCAATTGCCTGTGGCCAGATTGCAGTGTGTCATAGCGCCATCGTTCATGACACAAATGGACCCTCTCTGCATCCACTCCTCAAGGATTCTACCCTTGTTGTCAGTATTAGGTCCTCCCCACTGGACATGGTGGCTGTTAAAGTCGCCCAGGAAGAGGAAAGGGGCAGAAAGTGTGAGTCCTCCTGGTCACCAACGCCGAAGACCTCATCCGGTGGTAAATAAAGCGAACAGACAGTAATATCCAAGTCGAAAGAACCTCTAACTGCTACCGCCTGAAATCTAGTGTGCAGAAGCACACTGGCATGTGACTGAGAGTGTTGAAACCAGCACTGCAATTCCACCATGTGCACGTGGCACAGGGCTGCATCCAGACGGTAGACAGAGTATCCCCGAACAACCGGATTATCCGACGCCTTAAAGCAAGTTTCCTGTAGGCAGCAGCACAGAGGTCGCAAACGTGACAGAAGCAGCCACAGCTCTTCTGCATGGGTCCGATAACTTTGGCAGTTCCACTGAACAATGGTATGCGTAGTCATTAGGGCGGGCTGAAGGTGGAATCCATCTACTCAACCTGTCCTCCGGGCAATCCGAAAACATACGAATCCCCCCGAATCAAAAATTGGAGTGAGGTCCAGAATGAAGCTGTCCTCGGAAGGAGAAAACAGCTCTGGAGAAATGGAACAAGAAACGCATCCCTGCTCCATGGGCAAAGTAGTATCAAGTTGTGGAGGGGACGCAATGGACTCCTCAGCAAGCTGGTCGTTCAATGACCGTTTCACCTTCTCTCCTGGTGGCGACTTCCTCGTGGGTGGTGTTGAGGCCGTACTAGCAGGAGCCTTCTTCTTCGATGTTTTCTGTGGTGCACCCAAGGTGGGTGGAGGCTTAACTGAAGGTTTAACCTGCGTGGGAACAGTCGCGGCAGCAGTAACAGGAGCAGGCTGGGCAGATGTCGACGGCACGGCAGCTACCGGGTCCGAAGTACCCAAAAGACCCTGCAAAGATGGATGTTGCTGGGTCAACAAAGTAACGAGCATGCCTACCATCCTCGTCAAAGACCTGAGCTCAGCGCGCAAATCCGCCAAATCAGCAGACTCACTAACCGGGCCAGGCAACGGCACACTGCACACCTGCGCAAAAGATCGTGTTATTGTGCTAATAGTTCGGCCTTCTTCCGGGCCTCCGAGTAGGAAAGCCTGTCCTTTACCTTCAATTCCTGCACACTACGTTCCTCTACATAAACACGGCAGTCCCGTTAAGAGGCCTGGTGCTGACCACCGCAGTTGACGCACCGCTCCGGGGCAGCACAATCAGTGCCCTCATGGGCTGCCCGAGCACAGCTAACACAGGTTGGCTTACTCTTGCACGAACTGCTGGTATGACCAAAGCGTTGACAGCGGTAACACTGCATCGGGTTCGGGACGTAGCACCTGACCTTCAACCGCAGGTAACCGGCAGTAATGTGCTGCGGTGCAACTGGCGAATCAAAGGTCAGGAAAAAGGTGTCAGTATAACCAGTTCAGCTAAAATTGGCGAGCATGAATACCCCATGGGTGTTCCACTGATTTGCTGGTAAAAATTGTCTTTGAAACTGACATAGATTGAGGATAGGACTAGTTTGAGAAGTTTTCTGGTGGTTTGGTGTTCCTGAGCTGGGATGTCTAATTTGGCGGCTGCTTTGTCGAGCATTTCCAAAATCAGCTTGTGGGAAAGGGACGGGAACAGGGAAACGACGTCAAATAATGCGAAAATGTCATCTTCCTCTAGCTTGATTGCCTTAAGACGCGTGATAGATTCTTGGGGTGTGGCGTAAGCGATCTTGGCCCCAGATTTATTTTTCCCCACATCATGAAAGCAAAAGAAAAATCATTCGCCTAGGACACCCAGCCCATGCCATCAACAGAGCCATAAAGAAAGCCTTCGATAAGCATTCCTACCAAAACCAAGAAAAGCCCATACCAGATGAAAAACCAGAACGAGTCCCACTCACATATGTGAGAAAAATAAGTGAACCAATCCAGAAAATTCTGAAAAAACATAACATCATGTGCTACGCTAGAAACTCGACCAATCTGAAAAACATTCTGCATTCTCGACCGCCCGCCACCAAGGACGAAGAAAAAATCCTCTCTAACCAACAGCCTGCAAACATACTTGATTCACTACCCATACTGCAACAACAAAACTCCTACAACACTCGCAGCAAAAACAAGACCAAACATAACGCACAACTTCAAGGCAAAACCACCGAGCCACAAGACACTAGCCAGATACCAGACAACCTTGACCCAGTGGTTGCAAGAAAACTACTGGCGCCACACTGCCCCAAAACCAAGGCAGCAGTGTACAAAATTCCATGTAGTGAGTGCCCTGCCATCTACGTGGGAGAGACAAGGCGAGTACTGGACCACATCACAGCCACTCGAACAGGAGACACCACCAATGGCATAGGAGCCCACCATGACAACACAAAGCACTCCATAAACTGGGAAGGTACCACCACTCTCCTGACCTCCAACTCAAGCAATGACAGCCACCTCAGAGCCCTAGAATCAATTTCCGTAAACCATCTAGAAAAAAGAAATATCCCTCTAATGAACCTCCAACCACCTTCACACCCCACCATCAACCAGCTAGTCCACCCAAAAATCCAGAGCCTCCTTGATAAAAAATGGAAGATCAACAACGCCGCCAACAACAACGCCAACGACGCACGCGTCCCGCGCCATAGAGATCAGTGGTCGCGAGCGCTGAACTCAAGACGCTCCAAATATCGTCCACTACAATGTAACGACAGCCAACGAATGACAATAAGAACGCCTGAGGAAGAAAGACGTCGTGCAATTTAAAAATTGTCTTTCGAAAATTTAGCATATCACGAACAAAAACAGGTGATGAACTTTGAAAAAGCGTAATTTCTCAGACAATCATATCCAGGGCCCTGCACCAGGAAGTTAACACCGCCGCCTATCTCGGTGAGGTGGCAGCCTAAGCATACCGAGTGGCGAGGCCACCAAGGAAGTCATACGCGCTACCTCCCTCGATAACCCAAACAATTTGGATGCGTGATGCAGATGGATACAGCACAAGCCGCCTCCCCACGCCGACAGGACTCGAAAGGTCGTAGCCGATTGACCTTAGGCCGGCACGCCCAGACCACCCGTCCTCCGCAATAAGGAGCCAAAGCCAGAAAGCCAGGATCTCCGCCTCCATGGATTACTAGGTTGCAGCACACGGCCAACATGCTGGGGGATGAGGATGAAAAGCCCAGTGGCCAGAACGGGCAAATTGGAATCAAACCCAAAAGGGGATTCAAACCGCCAAACATCCTCTAAGCAGCCACCCCTGGCCCGGTTTGTCTGGATGTCCCTTCACCTCTTTCTGACTAGTGCTTGCGACAGGTGTTAAACCCGCCCGCCACACACACCATCGGCACACTTGCAAACAGTAGTGTTGTGGCCGCTAGTGTTCAAGACGGACCAAAAACCCTCCGCCATGCAGACCCTTGGCACACTAGCAAACCGTGAGCTTGGTTTCCCTTTTAGTCGCCTTCTACAACACGCAGGTATACGGTGGGCATATTCTACCCCCAGCCTACAGGGGGGTACATGTGAAGGTGCCAAAGATCAGTTACCAAAACAAGTCCACAGCATTCACCAACTCTCCTTTCGTAAACGACTCAAAATTCTAAGTCTTCTTACACTGTACCCCTGTAGTATTGTTGCATACATGGCTACCTTATCTTCACCTATAACTATTATTTATTATTATTATTTATTGCATTCCGTACAACGAGGTACATGTAAATGAGGAGAAAACACGAAAATTGTTGACAATTGTACAAGAAATAAAAGAAAAAATAAACGGAATACACATTAGGGACAAACTAAAGAAACCACGCTAAAAGTGCAGAAGAGTATTTGATCCTAGGCCTACTGCGGCCCAGCCACTAGTAACAGTACATTGTCAAGTGCTCACTGCCGTAATGACTTGAGGTCTTGCTGTATTCGAATTTTGCCCCTCTTTCCAAAATTTAACAAAACTGCTGCGAAACCACCAGTCCCAGTTATCAATGACACCCCTGCATGAGGGAGTTGGGCAAATTTTGAACTGTGCCCCATAATTTCGCTTGCTATACGAGCATCAACAATTCCATGGGTAGCATAACTCCCATCTCTACAAGCTTGATGATTGTGCCAGTACTTTGGTAGACGCTGTGCTCGTTTCACAAGCCCATGGTAGACACGTGCAAGCTCATTGATGGAGCTGTTATAGTGACGCTGTATTAGTGAATGTATCACACACGGCCAGCCCGTGGTGACATAGACCTAGTTGTAAGCAGATGGATTTACACTTCTTCAGTTGAAAAGTAGAAAGTATGCAGGGTGGCATTTCCCGACCAGCAAAGTTCCGACCACACTTTTTTTTTGTTTGTTTGTCCTCATCCAAGTTGGAAGAGAGTTCAACTCCCAAGTATGTTGCTGAAGTAACCCAAGACAATCTAGAGCCATTAAGCTGCAATGGCACAACCATTTCACTGTTCCCCAATTACCTTCATAGACGTCCTGACATGAAAGCTCTTTACTCGTACCTAACAACAATGCTCTATCCAGAAAAAAAAAAGTGTGATATAAGGTGACTTTCCTAGCCAGGAACAATGGGTTAAGCTTTTCAAGCTCTCCTCTGAGAGAATTGTCCTTCTCCTTCTGCATCTGCATCTGCAGCACTCGGAACCAGCTCCTAGGACCCAACATCCCACTTATGCTCTTTTGATACAAAACAGATTTTTTTCTTACCTGGGATCATCCCTCGGTTTCAGTACAAGAACTGTTGATAAACTCCCACTCCCTCCCGGCGTCACTAGCCCTTTGCTTCCTGCTGATGTATTGTATTGTGTTATATATACATGATGTATTGTTGACAGTAATATACATGTTAAATCAATTACAATGGGGGTGTATCTCGAGGTGTGTTTCAAATACATATTCCAAATTCGTTTACATTTTCCAGATACCAAATATGGAGGATTACAAAGAAAAAAGACCTATACGGGTGCTATCATTATTTGATGGTATCGGAACAGGTAGGTCTGCATGCTTTAATGTTATTTTATATAGTGTTGCTGATTCAGCATGGTGAGTTAGCAGTGGCGACGCCAGAATTAATTGGCTGGCTGGGGGGGGGGGGGCCAAGGCCGAGCAAGATTATAGCTTGGGGAGGCAGCCGAATTTGTAGGTAAATCAATTAAACCAAGGCACTGTGATTACTAGCAGTTCTGTGAACAGCAAGTAGACCTCGCTCGCTCCCACCCCCTCAAGAAGACCATCTGATTTTGTATATTTGTCCTAACCATTTCACTGATTTGATTACTGCCTTATGCTCCGCTTAAGTTTTCTGCTCAGTGGTCTACCCCCCCCC
>JAHWFP010058057.1:35710-47325 GCA_023313725.1 Lithobius niger
CCCCCCCCCCCAAAAAAAAAAAAACAAGTTCATATGTCATTCATCCTTAATAGCAAAGAATACTCCTCCTACTAACAGACAGAGAGCAAAATGCCAAATCGTTCACGTTGACACGGGACGTCATTTGCTTCAGTCACTCAGTTAATTACAGATACCCCCGACGTTTCATTTGCCTATGCTAAATGTTCTCAAGCTTAACATGCCTTCATATGACAGATTTACGTTTTTTGTGCTGTGAAAAATTTAACCGGTTAATTTTTGCATTAGTTCCTTGAACGGTGCCGTTTCCCTGGAGGTCTTTCGGTGGTCTGCAGCCGTTGGGGTCGTAACCCAACTGTGCAGCTCCTTGCTATATAAGCGCATTCGTGCGGCCATCATTTTTTCTCCAGGGCATGTCCATGCTGGTCTGTTTCCTGACATTCGTCCTGAAAATCTTCTAGCCACGCGACTCATTGTTGTTCTGTCACGAATGCGTTATATTTCTTATGCTTTCCAGAAAATTCGTCACCAGATGAAGTCACTCGCCTGCTCACTGGCATTCGCATTCGTTGCGTAGCTTGTGGAGATGGTGGCATTCACACTCGTCTTTGTGGCTGCTTCCTTTTCAAAATGGCGGCATTGCATTCTCATTCGTTGCCGCAGTCTTTTCAAGACGGCATCATTTGTATTCATTGCTGCTGATGCAAGCTTACAACTTAACACACTCATGTGCTACGATCGTCAATAGGAACCTGAAGCCTTGGCTACCAGCTGAACTACTCTCCATCTGGCATGCGACGGCCCGCCTGCTCATCTCGTTCATGGCAATTTCCCACGTTTTGAGTCGAGTTCCATGAAGCCTGACGTTCTCAGCTCAACTTACTCATCTCGATTGGGGTCGACACCTACGAATCGAGTGAACACTCCAGATGCTTGCTACTGTTACCTCGACTGCTCATCTCATTCCTAGGCATTACCCACATTTTGAGGGAAGTGTCAAGTCGCTTGACGTTCTCAATTCTACTGCTCATCTCGATCCTGGTTGACACCTATGTATCAAGTGAGCACTCTTGACGCATGCTGCTGCTGTCTGGACTGCTCTTCTCATTCGTGGCCATTACCCACATTTGAGTGAAGTTTCAAGAAGCTTGACATTTTCAACTCTGCTGCTTGTCTACACCCACACATCGAGTGGACCCTTAAGACTCATGCTGATGTTGTGTCGATTGTAACTTGGCACGTGATGAGACACTGAACTCCCCCGCATCTCATCTCAATCGTGGCTATTCCTGTCCCACGTTTCGAGTGAGGCTGTTCCTACCACTGGATGTCTTCGACTTGGCTCCTCGTCTCAATCTTAACTTGGCATGTGGCGAGATACTGTTCTGCACTTCATCTCTTCTCAATCGTGGCTACTGTACCCACACTTTTGAGTTAACTCTTCCTGACACTGGATGTCTTCTACTTTGGCTACTCGTCTCGATCGTAACCTGGCACGTAACGAGACACTCAGCGGCCTCCTGATCCACCACGTCTTGATCGTAACTTGGTATGTATGTTCTGCACTGCATCTTGTCTCAATAGATGGCTGGATTGGACCCACGTTTCGAATGAAGCTCTTTCAGATACAAGATGTCTTCGACTTTGGCTCCTCGTCTCGATCATAACCTGGCACGCACGCATCAACCTCAAGTTCTACCCCGTCTTGATCGTAATTTAGCACGCAACAAGACACTGTTCTGCACCGCATCTCGTCTCAATCATGGCTGGTTTCAACCCACGTTTCGAGTGAAACTCTTCCACTCACTGAATATTTTCAACTTTGGCTCGTCTCGATCATAACCTGGCACGTGACGAGACACGCTGCGACCTCATCTTCCACACACTGTCTCAATCGCAACCTGGCATGTGACGAGACCTCGCTCACCCCTTCATCGCTGCACCCCTGCTGCTGCTTCAGCATTCGTCTTGACCTTCAAGCACCTGGAATACCAGCATTCGCATTCTTCTACCGACGACTCCTGCATCTGCGGCCCCACTGTGGCATTCATCTGAAGCCCTCCAAGTGATGATGGCATTCGTTCAGCTGAACTTCATGGTAATCGTCCAGCATCGCATTCGTCTGATGTCTGTCAAGCAACCACAGCATTCGTCCATCTGGTCTCCATTGCCACAGTTCATCAAGGCCAGCGGCATTCACATCACGGCATTCGCATCACGGCATTCGTCCTCCTGTACCCATTGCGGCAGTCCACCGGCTGTCCCTCTTCACAACTGCAGGCTTTTGCATTTGTAGGCATTCACATTCGTCTAATGGCCTCCAAGCGTCCACAGCAGTCCGTCGAGTTCCAGGGGCATTCGAATTCGTCCACTGACTGCCCCTCATGGCTACTGCTGACTCCTGCATTCGCATTCGTATTCGTCTGATGTCTGTCAAACTACCACGGCATTCGTCCAACTGGTCTCCATTGCAACAGTCCATCAAGCCTACTGGCATTAGCATTCGTATTCGTCTTATGACCTCTAATGCATTAGCAAGTACGGTATTAGCATTCGTATTCGTCTGATGACCTACGGCATTCGTCCTGTTGATTTCCATTGGTTCAATTGCTCTTCCAGTTCTACCTCCAATTGTACTTCAACTGGGTCTGCAGCATTCGCATTCATCCAAGGGCCTCCTAGCAACCTCGACATTCATTCTGGTTTATTGCAACGACGCATCAAGCTGCAGCGGCATTCGCAATTGCATTCATCCACCAACTGCTCCTCATCCATCTCACCTCCAAGGTCAACGGCATTCTCATCGGCATTCGTCTTAAGACCTCCAAGCAACCTAGCATTCGTCCAGCTTCACAGCAAAGCACATCAAGCTACGGCGACAATTTCATCGTCCACCAGCTGCCCCTAAGGCATTTCAACATCTGGGTTAAGTCACTCGCATTCGTCTGAAGACCTCCATGCACCCTGGCATTCGTCCATCCTCACCACAATGGTGCATTGGTCAACGGCACCTGTATCCGCATTCGTCTGAAGCCCTTCAAGCAACACCGGCATTCGTTAAACTCATCCACAATGATGCCTCAAGCTACAGCGGCACTCGCATTGGGATGGACCCACCGGTTGCTCCTCACAAGATCTCTC
Source organism: Lithobius niger (assembly GCA_023313725.1). NCBI lineage: Eukaryota > Metazoa > Arthropoda > Chilopoda > Lithobiomorpha > Lithobiidae > Lithobius > Lithobius niger. The sequence continues at coordinate 38,831 of JAHWFP010058057.1, forward strand.
CATCTCAACTGCTTCCCATCGTACAGGTAATACGTACATTTTCCAGCGGCAATAAGAAACTGTATTTTGCCGGCCCCTCAGGATAAGCCTGCTGAAAATTGTTTCTTTTGCCTAGGAAAACATACATTACCTCACCCGCACTACCTCCCTTCTTGAGTCACCACCTTGACAATATTGAGAGGAAAAATAATGCCTGCCTTTCGCGCTAACATGCTTTTATAGAGAGAGGGATCCGCTTGCGCAATCTGGTTATTGAGCTGGCAGCTACAAGCAACCGGAAAACCTCCAGTGAAACTCGACACTTCGAGGAACAAATGCAAAAATTCACAGGCAATGTATGTTTATTACTATCTGCAAAATACTGACCTTCAGTAATTTATGCTAAAATCGCTATTTTGGCTTTTCGTTGCCCAAAAAAAAACAAAATAACCTTATTTTGTTGTCTCCTTGAGTTTTTTTCCCTCTGCCCGCCAGGCGCGTTGCTCTGTTATCACAGATGCCGCCGCCATCTTGGAATGATCCTCACATTCGCTTGGGCACGTTGAACCGTCAACGTGTTTAGGATTTTTCGTGTTCAAAAAATGACGAACGTGAGTGATACTGAGAGCAAGATTCGCGAGAAAATCAAGGCGGGTAACTACCCAAGCTGCACGTGCGTCAAAACACCAACGGATTTTCACCCTTCATGTCGCAAGTGTAGGGATTGTGATTTTGTGAATCAGTTTTGTGATCTGTGCGCGTTACACGAAGCGGCGGCCATCACACACGTGTTGCGGGCCTGGCGCAAGACAGACAACAAGCGGGCCAACAAGGAGAAAAAGGCCTGTAAGAGTATTCAGTCTATCGATGATCGTTTAAGATTAATGGGGGTTGACCCCGACGCACCTGCTATTTTTCACGAGGACTCTAGTACCATTTCGTCTCCGGACTTTGAAGGTTTTGTTGAAGCCGATAAGGCGGTTTATGCCCCAAACTCTTTGGGTGCGGTCGTATTAGCTGCAAAAAACATGGCGGCGGTCACGGCTAACCTAAAGGCAGACGAATCCAGGGCGATTATTACTAAAGACATTAATAAATCGTTGGAGACAAAAATTGACACTTTGAAATCTGAACTTTTGGCCTCTTTCGCTGATCTTTTGAACGCCCATAAGCCTATCGAGGGGAGCGAGAAAATTAGTAATCCGAGTGTTTCTATGACTCCCATGAATGATAATGAACGTGCCTTTCCGGGGGAGGAAAAAATGGCGGCGGACAATGAGAAAATGCAAATTAAAATGGGCAGCACGACCGCCCCAAAGTCGAGCGCTGCCACTAAGAGCCATAGTGTTAACGCATCCAAAGGGGGTAACGTAGGCAACCCAAGTGATATTCTTAGGAAGGATGGTTGTAAAAAAGTGAGGGAAAAAGTGGATGAGAGTGGCAGGAAAAGTGGAAAAACATCCACCCCTAGCGGTCGTCACACGGACGGAAAGAATTCCGGAGGCGACCGCAGGGATAGAGCCGACACAAGTATTAGATGTAGTAAAGTGTCAAAATCTCAGTCCGCTCCCGAGAAAAGGGAATGCGGACGGGAAAAGGGCTCAAGTTCGCTGAACGACAAAGGTCGACTCGAGCATGGAATATCGGCGCCGGAGGGCGACGGATTTGCGAGGTTTTTAGAGATGGCAAAACAAATGTGGGTCGGCGACGGGAGGAAGTCTCCGCCGAGTGAGTCGGATAGCAGCACGTCGCCCGAGCGTACCGGGTCGCCAAGGCGCCGAGTATCGCCGGAGCGCCGGGGGTCGCCGGGACGCCGAGTATCACCACGCCGGGGCGGCGGCCGGCGCAGCACGTCGCCGCACAGGTCGCGGTCCCCATCGCACGGCAGAAGCAAGCATTCATCGCCGAGCCATAGATCGGGGAAAGGCCGCAGAGATTCTCCCGGGAAAGAGAGAGCGGCTAGGGCGGGGACGCGCCGGCAATCGCCGTTGCGCCGACAATCGCCATTGCGCCGACAATCGCCGTTGCGCCGACGGTCGCCTACGAAGGGAGACGCAAATTACGGACGTGATCATTTGGAGGAACACCTTCAGGTACTAAGGGAAGCACTGAAGAGTTGCACCAAAAGCCTGCACACACCGGAAAATGCATTAAAGGGACATTTGGGGGAAAATGTGGAAACTTTAAGTGAACGGAATTTGTCAAAACGGAAACACGAACCTGACCCTGGTCATGCAGTGTGCAAGAAGGTCAAGAAGGGCTTTGAGGCTGACGACATTTTTTCTGAGGAGGAAACTTTTGACCTTGAAGGGGAAGCCGAGTTTGAGGAAAGGGAGGAAGGTGAATGGCAGGATGAGGAGGAAGAGTTCGTCCCGGAGTCAACCGATAACGATGATCCGTTTGAAGAAGGCCCAGGCTTTATTCACTGGAAGACTTTTGCCGGCTACGTTTTTAAACATCTACGCGAGACTCGGTATGCAAAAGAGGCGGCACCTGTCGAGGAAGACCCGGACGATCCCCCTATGGACACTTACGCTAATTCAGAGATGATAAAGGCTCAGCCACTGCACCTCCCACAATCAGCAGTGGCTTTTCGACAGTTACTGAACAGTGAAGCCCTGACTAGAAGAGACGACAAACCGATTTCTTTGTCCAAACCCTTGCCGGCCCATGACCCAAAGAAAACCAAGATGTTTTTCAGATCAACAGGGAAGGGTGCCCCATCCAAAAAACGGTACAAAACATTCCCGGAAGCGGAGTACATCACCGAAAAAGCGGAACTTGAAATGGACTCTGTACTCAGGACACCCGCAGTCATCCGCACGCCTCTCAGTCTGCACGACGAGGACGAGATAATGCTACGGTGCGGGATCCGTGCCAATTCACACGCCGAACTGGTGTACTCAGCATCGACTGCGGCGATTAAATCTTTAGTGCGCAATAGACCGGAGCTACGAGAGGACGAGAATGTTAGAGAATGCCTGCACCTCATGAAAAGGGCTTCTTCCTTTCAGCGGGATAGCCTTAACTGGTCCGCGAGACTGTTAATGAATTCAGTGTTTAGGAAAAGGGACGCTCTATTGGAGTCGGCGACACAGATTCCCACGGACATTGCTGGTCAACTACGGCTGCTCCCAATCCACGCGTCGTCGGAGGTGTTCAACGGAAAGTTACTAGAGCTGGCGCCGGAGTTGAAGGAGAAGACCAAACCGCTCTCGACGGCGGGGAACTCTTTTCCCCTAACAAAGGGTAGGAGACCGTTCGGCAGACTCCAGAACAGCTTCAGGGGCCAAGGTCCAGGGGGGGGGGCGAGAACAGAGGCTCAGGGCGCAAGCCAACCCAGACGGACAAGCTGAACGACAGTACACCCTTTCATGGCTCGGCCCCTTCCAGGGGCGGAAGAAGCAGTTCTAGGTTTCCACGTGGACGGGGTTCCTTCAGAGGTAGGGGAAGGAGGCCCAACCGTTAGTGACGTTCAGCGGGCGAACCTCGCCCTAGTTCACCGGCAGGTGGGAGGAAGATTGACTTGGCATCTGAGAGAATGGAGGCAGCTGACGGACGACCTGTTCATCCTAGACACCATCCAGCACGGCTACTATCCTCCATTTTCCTCCCGTCCAGCGCTAGCAGACGAACCACCGGTTTGGGCGAAGGACACTGCGGAAGTCCTGGATTTGGAGGACGAGGTACGAACACTAATAGCCAAAGGGGCGCTAATGGTTGCGCCACCGGACTCCAAGGGCTTCTGGAGTCCGGCGAGGGTTATTGCCAAGAAGGGAGGAGGAAAGCGGCTCATTTTCAACTTGACGAAACTGAACTCTCACATTGTGAAAGAACACTTAAAGATGGAGACCATAGGGTCCATTCGGGAAGCGATTCAACGGAAGGAGTTTACAGCATCTATAGACCTCGAGGATGCATACTTTCACGTCCCACTGCACGCAGATGTGCAACACCTCTTTCGCCTAGTAGTGGGGGGGGTGTCTTACCAGTTCAAGACTCTGCCTTTCGGACTCTCGACGGCCCCTCAGGTCTTCACACGGCTGATGAAACCTGTGATAGCCAAGCTGCATCAGCAACAAATACGAGCACACGCTTATTTAGACGACTGGCTGATAAGGAACAAGTCGGCGGAGGATCTGAGTCGCCAACTTCGGCAGTGCACTGCACTTTTCTGTCGGTTGGGACTAGGCATCAACTTCCGGAAGTCAAGATTCAACCCCCAACAAGTATTCATTTTTCTTGGTGCCGAGTTCGACACGCGGGTGGGACTAGTCAGACCATCACCGGAACGGATTGCGGCCACGAGGGAGACGATGAGGATGCTGCTCCAGAGACAGCGGATATCCGCAAAAGAATTGGCATCGGCCATAGGGATTGCGGACTCCAACGCAAGGCTAGTTCCCCTGGGTCAGTGGAAAGTGAAGCCCCTCCACTGGTTCAGGAAGGACGAGTGGTACCCGAGACGCAGTTGGAAAGACTGGGTGAGTCTACAACGCTTCCCATCAGAATGTGCGGAGTGGTGGCTGACTCCGGGGACGTTGGAGCAAGGAGTACTGATGCGAGAGCCGACCCCAGAGATACTACTGTTTTCCGACGCATCGGCATCGGGTTGGGGAGCCCACATGGAAGGTTTGCAAGCTGCAGGACAGTGGTCGGATCTGGAAAAGGAACTCCATATCAATGTACGGGAATTGCGAGCAGTGCGGTACGCATTAGCCCTTTGGAAGGAAAATGTGATGGACAAAGTAATCGGGGTGATGGCAGACAATTCGACGGCGGTCGCCTATGTCCGGAAAGGAGGGGCACGCACTCGAGAGCGTTAATGGACGAAACTTCCAGCCTATTGAATTTCTGCGAACAGAACAGGACCACTCTGGTGCCACGTCATATCGCCGGGAAGTTGAATGTCTGGGCAGACGAGTTGTCGCGTGGAAGCACGATCCCGACCACGGAATGGAAGCTGGACGAGAAGATTTGCGAAGCACTTTTCGAGAAGTGGGGCCAACCGATGGTAGACCTTTTTGCAACTCGCTTCAACAAGCAGCTGGAGAACTACGTGTCTCCCTTCCCAGACAGCCAAGCCTGGGCGACGGACGCCCTGTCCATACCATGGGAGGGGATGTTTGCTTACGCGTTCCCACCCTTTTCGATGCTACAGAGCGTTCTCAACAAAATCAGAGAGTCGACAGGGATATTCCTTTTGATAGCTCCATACTGGCCGGCGGCGGCGTGGTTTCCCGACATCCAGGAACTCAAGAGAGAGGAACCAGTACGATTACCTGTCACAGAAAGGCTACTCACGCAACACAGGGGACGGACCCTACACCAGAATCCGGGCATTCTGCATCTTCACGGGTGGCTGCTCTAAGGAGTAGTCTGCTGAAAAAGGGCTGTTCCGTGAAGGTGGCGGAGAGGGTCATCGGGGGTTTAAAGGCATCCACACGTAGAAACTATGAATCTAAGTGGAAGAAGTGGTTCGTGTGGTGCTCAGGCAATGACGTCAACCCGTGCAACCCCTCCGTGTTCGAGTTAGCGGATTTTTTGGAAGACTTGTTTCGCAAAGGGTTGTCACCGATAGCTATCAAGGGATACAGGTCAGCGATCAACTCTGTGTTATCCTGCTCAGGAAACACGGGCGTGGTTGAAAGCCCACTGATGTCGAAAGTGATACTGGGATTCGACCAGGCGAGGCCAAGAACGAGGACACTTTTCCCAAAATGGAACCTACCTTTAGTGCTCAAGAGCCTGTCAAGCCCACCTTACGAACCGCTTAGGAAAGCGTCGATTTTGCATCTCACCCAAAAGACAGTTTTCCTAACGGCGTTAGCCACTGCAGCTCGGCAGAGTGAAGTAGCAGCGTTTTCTAGAGGACGGAATCACATCAGGTTTTCAAGGGACTGGTCGAACAGGTTTTCAAGGGACTGGTCGAAAGTGTCGCTTTCCTTTCCCGCTCACTTCACGGCGAAGAATTCTAGACCAGACGTAGCACCAAAACCGGTGGTGATACCGGCCTTGGGCCCACTAGTCCACACGGAAGACGAGGAGAGGTTGCAGTGCCCGATTCGGGCACTGCGCCATTATTTGGCCAGGACTGCAGATCAGGTCCCGGACACGGAGGAGGAAGGCCCAGCACCCTTATTCCTGCAGGTGGACGACACACACAACCAAGCAATTAATAAGGCGGTGACACCCTTCAAGTTGGGCAAGTGGATCTGCGCTGTCATTCGGAGGGCTTATGAGCTGGGGGAAGATTGTGTGGATCTCCCAAAGGAAGTTAGAGCTCATGAGCTAAGGGCACTGGCTGCATCATGGGCGTATGGCTGTGGAACGCCTCTGGACGAGGTGGTGGCAGCATGCGCCTGGAACAATCGGAACACGTTTGTGAGTCACTATTTGCGGGACACGAGCGGCCAACGAGGTGAGAAGGTGATAAGGGATCATGTTGTGGCGGGACAGAGATTCTTCCACTAAACATGTATAATGCACCTTGGAAATCACAGCAGTGAGAGCCGTCAACTCGAGTGAAAGACAAGTCACAAAGAGCATGGAGGCCTTCACGCATGAGAAACAGCACACCCCTGTGGCTGGGACACACCGCAGAAACCACTACGAAGGAAATGCCACACCACGCTGGGGTGAGCAGACCACTCTGGGGGATAATGTCACACAGTGGAAGTGGAACATTAGGACCCACAGGTGGAAGTCCACACAAGGAGGCCAGTTGGACACGCACTAGATAAAGAGGTTGGTAGTGTTATAACTCTTTCTTACAGTGTATGAACTCGTGTTCTTGTTGTTAACCTTTTAAGGATTAATATCCAGCTTAATTTCAGGAGATAGCCTATTCCTGAGTGTGCTACTGGTGTTTGAGTATACATTGTTAGCCTTCATTGAAGGCGTTTTACGATTAGGCCTGTTTCCTATGGAGGGATAGGAAGGTTACGTTGATCTAGGGGCTTCTAGTTTCAGCGGCCCTCCACCAGGACGACAAAGTCAGCATAAATTACTGAAGGTCAGTATTTTGCAGATAGTAATAAATGGAAATTTTAACAAGTTTAAAATTAGTTTTTACTATCCTAAAATACTCACCTTCAGTAATGGAAACCCACCCGCCTCCCCGCTTCGCTGAATAGAAAGGTTCAATAAGCGAATGTGAGGATCATTCCAAGATGGCGGCGGCATCTGTGATAACAGAGCAACGCGCCTGGCGGGCAGAGGGGAAAAAACTCACGGAGACAACAAAATAAGGTTATTTTGTTTTTTTTTGGGCAACGAAAAGCCAAAATAGCGATTTTAGCATAAATTACTGAAGGTGAGTATTTTAGGATAGTAAAAACTAATTTTAAACTTGTTAAAATTTCCATTTTCCAAGGCAAAGGAAACAATTTTCAGCCAGCCCATCCCTAGGGGCCTGCAAAATACTGCTTTTATGGCTTGCATATGGTTGACTTCCAGTACTTCTACGTATCTGTTTTTTAATTTCGTTATCACTGTTCCTCTTCCACTCACTGGTGCCTGAGAGCAGTCTGTTGCCGGTGCATACTTGTCTAGTTTGTTGTAGGCTGAGAAATCTTCTAGTCCGTTTATTCCTACACTAGTGCCAGAATCTATAATCCAATCATTAACTGTGTTGTTTAACTATTTTCCTCCTTCGATGGCAATTTTAATTATTCTAAACCACACTTCTTTTGATTTTTCTGGAAAGTCAGATGAAGAGCCTTGTGCTTTCTTCTTGTTCCGACAATCGCAAGCAAAATGGCCAAATTTGTTGTAGGAGAAGCATTTTTTCTTCTTCCTAGACTTCGCAGGACTACTTCTTGGCTTGGATTGTTATGACTTTGCATGTTCATCACTCCGTACAACAAGGTGCTTTGTCATTTATACTGTTTAAGTGGGTTCCGTAAATATATTTCGATGCCTATCATCCTCGAGTAGAAAATGTTCGATATTGTCCGGTGTATATTTGTCTGCGTCAAATGAATCAGTTACCAGGAGGAAATTGTCATACTGCGACGTTAATCCACTTCCCATAAATAGAGCGACTAATTCATCCGTGATTGCCACACAATCTGTCTACTTCGCCATTCTGGCTAAATCTTGAATGCGATTTAGGTACACTGTCTGTTCTTCATTTTCGGACAGCTTGCAATTCAAGAGATTACAGAATGCAGTGAGTTAGCACTTTTTTGTATTTGCTTCATACTTATGCTTTAAATAATCCCACAATTTGTTTTGGTCTTTATTTTCGTTCTACTTCACAGGGCCACATGCCGTTGCAGGCTCAGGAATATCGTGGTAATACACTCTCCACTCTTCATCTCGAACTTAGCCTTTCCTACTACACCTGTGGTTGGTTTAGTTTCGGAACCATTTTACACGTTTCTTTAGCTTCGGTTATTTTTCTTGTTCAAAACTCATTGAAACATCACGTGCTAATAACCTTTCTGATTATCTATTATGAATGGGACAACGATGCAGCCCCCACTAGCAGCGCGATACTAGTGTAAGCAACA
>JAHWFP010058057.1:47425-57459 GCA_023313725.1 Lithobius niger
TCGTGCAAGGCATCACGACGCCCTGAACGAACCCATGCACTCGAATGGGGATCAGATACCGGGCTAGTACGCCCTCTGTTGAGTCAGGTGTCACGGACGCTCATCTAATGTTGATCAAAGAAAATCAGCATTTCCATTGTAAAAGTATGCCATGTACTTACCGTCTACTGTCATACTATTTACCAATCCACAAAATATGGGATTGCACTTCGGCGCAAGTCACAAAGAATGATTAGTTTTCCTTTTGGGATGTGACTGCTTTGAGATACCCAAAGCAACCGTGAGGTATTCGACTCCGCGATATATGGGTTAGTTAACCTTGTTTCAGTTGACGATAGAAACATTCGCATGTTTAACACTTAATGGTTTTGTATCATTTTCAGGCTAGCCTAGAAGTATGTAAGGCACTGAAATTCTTTATGTTTAAGATACATGACTTTGTAAATGCTGAAGCCTGCTACCCAAGAATAAGAGGTTCCAAAAGTTTGGAATATTTACCAACACACACAACGCTGGGAAAGGTACCCCAAGGGCCAGCAAAAGAAGCCCTATCCCACAACGGTCACTCCACCCTCTCCCAAAGTCATCCCAGAAACTTGGGTAGGCCCGAAAAAGGCACCCAGAGACCAGAGGATGCAAGTTTCACATGAATGAAGAAAATAAAATTAATTCCTTACAGCAGTATTATTTCACACAAAACATTGTCCCATACAAAATGGGAGCAATGGAAGAAAATTATATCCACACAAAATTAGAAGCAAAATCCATGAAGAGAAAGGCATTATCTGCCTAAGGTCTGCGAAGAGATGGAAATAATATCGAATAACAATATAAATTTTATAAATTTTTAAAAATGTGTAAGGTATTGAGGCAGTGTTGATTTCTTGATTTATGTATATAATATTTAATATTTCCAAAGAAACGGGAATTATTTCCAGAGGCCAATAAAGACCATATCAACTGCCAGTTCAAAATCTCCATTCCAAACCAAAATCCGTTCCATTACCAGCAATCCCGAAATAATGGCAGCTAGACCCAATATTTCAGAGCGCTAGAAAAATGGAAAGATTAATAGGCTAACGTTAGCTAATAGGATCATAATTTATTTTGATGGAATTTACTTTTGTCGCCCAGCCACAAGCAAACTGATTGCAAGCTTGTAAGCTTTACTATGCCGTAATAACATTTCGAAAACGCCCGGTAATTTAGAGGTTTTTTTTATACATTGGTTTCGTCGTCCTTCTCCCCCCCCCCCCCCTTTTTTTTTTGTTTTTATTCTGTTTTAAATAGCTTTTGTTTGCCTACTCAGGCAAAAGAAAAGGGAACGAAAGAAAATCAAACAGAATGACTAAACCAACGTAAAAAAAAAAAACAGTACGATGTGCGGGTAGGCCGACGTAATTTGTGGTAGATCGACGACAAACCCTGAACGTCTGATGGTCTGATAGTGTAACGATCTCCAAAACTGGTTAACTATTCATTTCTTCGTATCTCTTTACGATATCGGGCTCCAAGCTACAAAAATAATCAGTTTAGCAGCGTGTTTATGTGGCCAGCCGTATCGTTCAGCTGTATTGTAGTACTACCAGCGTTGACGCAGACGCGTCACTGGTCCTCCAGTTGAGAAAAACCGTGGCTGCCGGTCACGTGATTGCGAATGCCCTATAGTCTATAAAGTATTTAATACAATATTTTGAAATTGTTTAGCCTAAACTAAGACAAAGTATAGGCCTATAATTTACAGTTAACACTGAAACAAAAAATTAAATGATTTCTTTGAGCTACAAGGCGTTCGGCCAATAATTCTTGACATATTGACACGTTCTGTATTATTTATGAAGTTATCTTTCGATATCGGCATTGGCACCGGCATGGCATCGGCATCGGCACAGTATCGGCATATGACCAAAAGTACCGGAATCGGGTAAACAAGCACCGGTATCGGGAAAAGTGGCACCAGCACAGCCTTAAATTATTTTCCTCCTGGATCTGTCGGAAATTTTACTCACCACTTGTTTACGCTTAAATGAGTGATGAGTACAGTATCAAAACAGATTCAGTATTTTCTCAGGCGGAAAATAATTCCAAAACTTAAAGAAAAAATATTCTATAAAATACAATGAACAACAAATTAAGAACTAAAACGTCGTGCCCAATTTACCGAACAGTGAAACAGCAATATTCCGTTTTAACGCTTTTTCTGCCTTGTAGAAACTCAGCAGTAGAGCACGATTAGTTCCTTTAATTTTCGGAGATTATTCGATTTCCATCTTCAGAAAGTTTACAGGAAAGCAAACAGACACACAAAAACCTTTATATGTTGGCTGTTCTGGATTTAAACATGGCGGTTAAAGGCTCAGACCACTGATCTTTATAGTCAAGGTTGGCCATCCTTCTTCAAGGTGCCATCCTTCTTCCAATTTGGAGGCAAGACCAGGGTGCACCAACGTAGGTTAGAGGTGTTGTTTCATCCAATGACGTAGTGACGGTTTTTTTTTAATGTGCATAGCAACGCCAGTGGTGGTTGTCCCCTTCTTCACGTTATTTTTGTGCTCACCAATTCTCTCCTGGAGCAGTCGACATCTGGGAAACAAAATGAAAACTCCATGAGAGAATTAATGATCCCAAAAACGAACTGAAGAAGGGAACTACCACCAATTGCATTGCCATGCACATTAAACAAAACCATCACCACGTCATTGGATGTAACGATTCCTCTATCCTTCTGTATTCCATTCTCTCCAGGAATCGCACCTTCATGAATTAAAATCTATTACCATTAGCGGATTCTGTGCCAACAACGTGACACTCGTGAACATATGCAGCCCTGCCTATCCGCACATCACTAGGTTGTTTCGACCCGACATATCTGACGACTCAATTGACAGTGGCAAGCTATTCTTAAACGGAGTAGAGAGATCAGTGGGCAAGGCATTGAAGCGGCAGTTTCGAATTCTGACTATTATGTAATCACTACGTTTATTGCCTTTACCTTCCGAAGAAGGTTGACGAAGTTTGTGGAACTATTTATTACATCTTTATGCTTCTGTATTCAATTTTCCATCGAAAATTTAAGTAATTGTATCTCTTAAACTTAAACTTAAACAAAATACACAACCAAAGCCAAGCTTGTATGGTTGTTGGATGAGCAGAGACAGTTCACTGCTTGGCAGAAAGTATTTTGTCATAGGCTGCCTTCCAGCCATTAACAGATCTGGCTTCAATCACATTATGAGGAAGCCGGTTCCAGTGGTCAATCACGCGATATGAAAAGAAGTGCTTCCCGACATGGTATTCACACGTGTGCGTTGTAACTTGAGGCGATGTCCACGAGTGCCAACGGAGGGGGCCAAAGTGAAGAACCGATTAGCTTCGGTGCGATTAATCCCACTCAGAATTTTGTAGGTGTGGAGTAGGTCACCTCTAATGCGGCGGTCGTGAAGGCTCGTAAGGCCAAGCTCCCTGAGCCTAGCATCGTATGGAAGTGCACGCAGTCTTGGCACAAGCTTGGTAGCACGCCTCTGAACGCGCTCAAGGAGTTGTTGGTCTTTAATAAGTTGAGGGCTCCATACCTGAATGCAGTATTCAAGGTGTGGCCTGATGTATGAAGTGTAGAGTGTTTTAAGGGAGGTGGTGCTGAAGAAGGAAAAATGCTTCTTGATGCGGCCAAGCAGCATATTAGCACGGCGAGCAGCAATAGCACATTGCTTGGTGACTTTAAGATTTGAGGTAAACGTCACACCAAGTGATTTGGCCTCAAGGACTTCAGGGAGCTGCTCAGTTCCAAGAAAATAGGCAGCATGGAGGTTATTGGGACCAACATGAAGCACTTCACACTTGTTAGCATTGAACTTCATGCCATTGTTCAGGGCCCAGTTACTGATCTGGTTAAGATCATCTTGGATGATGGCACAATCTTCGGCGTGAGGAGTTTTCTTGAACAACTTGTCATCGTCAACGAAGAGACTACATTGTGATTTAGCAAGGTCTGGAAGGTCATTGATAAAGAGTAGGAAAAGCAGGGGGCCCAAAACTGTTCCCTGTGGAACACCACTGAGAACAGGGGCCCAGTCTGAGGCACGTCCTTCATAAACCACTCGTTGTTTGCGGCCTGAGAGAAAACTTCTAAGCCAATGTAGTAGGTTGACAGTGATACCAAAGTTCTCGAGTTTTCTGAGAAGAAGGCTGTGGGGAACAGTGTCGAAGGCTTTTTGGATATCGAGGAGAATAACGTCGCAGGGGATATGTTCATCAACAGCATTTGACAGGTAGCCAAAGAACTCAAGAAGATTGCTTTGACAAGAGTACCCCACACGGAAACCATGCTGCCTCCCGCTGATTAAGCTGTTAGTTTCACAGTAGTTGTAGAGTTGGCTTTTAACCAACTTTTCAAGAAGCTTAGCCACTTGAGATGTCAGGCTGATGGGGCGATAATTTTTTGAACTTTGGCGGTCGCCGGCCTTAAAGATGGGGATAATGTTGGCATTTTCCCAGTCATCGGGAACGATCGCTTCAGCAATAGACTTCTGGAAAACAATGGTAAGCGGTGTAGCAATAGTGGCAGCGCAAGCTCTAAGCATGGAACAGTGAATATTATCTGGACCAGGGGATTTAGAAGGGTCGCAGTCCTGCAACAAGCGGCGCACAGTGCATTCACTGACGTTTATAGCTGAGAGTGCATTAGTTTGCATGAGCACATCAGGTAGTTGAGTAGGTCCAGCATTACTGAAAACGGAACTGAAGTATTGGTTCAGTTCGTTGGCGACATCTTGGGGATTGATGACCGTAGGTCCATTGTCTTGCTTAATGTGGATAGAAGGTTTATTCTTGCTCTTGCTCTGGATATAAGAATATAGAAGCTTACTGTTGCTTTTGCATTTTGAAACCAGCTGTTGTTCAAATGAAACTTTCGCATTGCGGATGTTGTCAGTGAGTTGATTGCGGGTCTCAGTGAATGATGTCCAGTTCTCTGGTGTAGGGTAGGTCTTGTAAGTCTTCCACCGCCTACCTTTAAGGTTGACAAGTTTCCTGATGTTGTAATCCATCCAAGGAGGCGATTTAGCCCTCCTTGGGCCGTTTTTCTTCACAGGAATGTGGGTACTACACAGGTCAGTAAGGAAGTTTCGAAGGATATCCCAAGCTTGCGTACACGTGGAGCCAGCAAATCTGGATCTCCAATCGATGTTGCTGATGGTTTCGTGTATGAGGTCCCAGTCAGCAGCACTAAAGTTGTGTCGAGGATGGGTATAGCGGTGGTTAAAATTGGTGCTCTTGATTTTCCAGATAATGACGCTATGGTCAGATTTGCCGAATGGTGGAAGGTGACGAAGGGAATCAATGGTGATGTCATCACTAGTGAGTAGTAGATCGAGAAGGGAGGGAGTATCTCCACCGCTAGCACGGGTCGGCAGACTAATGTGCTGAGTCAGGAAATTATCATTGATAACTTGTAGGAGGCGAGTGGCAGCGTCATCATTAGAGTAGTACAGTTCCCAATCAATGCTGGAACAGTTGAAATCGCCGCAGATTATGGTCCTATTAGGGTTAATGAGAAGTTCCTGGTGGAGCATTTCGAGAAAGCAGTTGAACGCTGGAATATTATTGTCAAAGAGAGTGCCATTATAGACACAGCCGATGGTATGTGTTTCACCGTGGAGCATAAAATTGCACCAAACAGCTTCCCAGTTGCTGGTTTGACTAGAAAAGGTAGATCGCAGTGTGGGCTGGAGAGCATTACAAACACTAATGGCGACTCCACCCTTCCTCCGAGTGGAACGATCAGCCCGAAATGTAGTGAAATCAGATAGGTAGTCAAAGTCATCACAAGACTCAGGCTTGTAATGAGTTTCACTGATGCAAATTATATCGGCACAAATGTCAGATTGCACGGTGATAAATTCATGATGTTTGCTAGACAATCCCTCAGCATTAGTGTACATAAAAGAGAGTTGAGTATGGTCATTGTGGCTGGTATGGCATACGGTAACATCGCGGCTTTGGCTCGGGGTACTGGGGAAATGGGGTGGGTAGTCAATAATCGGGTTGGCAATAGGTTGATGGTTGGTTGGGCGTCAGGGGGAAGGAACATGGTTGGGGGAGATAGAGTGGGATGGGGAACTTGGTTTGGGAGGCACTGTAGGTGGAGTCCTGGGGTTAGAGTTAGAAGGCTTAGGGTTGCCTTGGTTTAGAGGCATCAATGAGCGGGGGAGTAGGTGTTGCAGAGTTAGGACTACAAATATTGAGGCTGGGAGTATTGTTGGGCTGGGCTAGGGGTTTGACGGGGAGGGTGATATTACTTGGGTCTGTGAGTGTGGGGTTAAGGTTAACAAGGGCTGGGAGTGGATCATCACTAGGTAATACGTGTGTTGGCATGAACCTTTCAGTAACATTAGCATGCCAACTTCTTTGTCGGAGTAACGAAAACACTATACCACTAGGCCAGATATCAGGATTCAGAAAATTCGTATTTGTGGTATTATGTTTGTGTTTTTTTTAAAAACCTCCAGTTAACATATAAAAGTGTAAATCAACTGAATTCTTTAGCAGCAGTTCTTAGCCTACAATCGAAGCTGGTACAGAATCTTTTTCATATTTTTAACAATGGTAGTGGTGTTTCGGCCATGGAACCTTTCAGTAGAAAGCTTTTAACATTTATTTTAGACAAAAATTGAGGTTACTACAGATATGTCTGTGCGTGGTACCTTATCTGTATATATATAATACCCTTAGGTTGGGAGTGCGATGCAAGCAAGTTCATTATGCACTAATCATGCATTATAATGAAAGAGGGCGAGCAGGTTCATTCTTGCCAGGATAGAAAAAAAGGGCGAGTGGCCGGCAATGTGAACAGATGTGCCTTGTTAACAATCAGTAACAAACAAAATATTGCTGGCTTCAATAATGCTGGCTATTAGAGCCGAGTTGAATGGTTTCAAAGTTGGTTGAGTGATCACTGCATACAAGTGCGTTGTTACGTTGTTATATCGCGCTTGGTATAAACGTGGAGAGACTGGCAATTTGGCCGCACTGACAATAAGAGTGTCTTCCTCCAATTAAAAAAAAACCGCTATGTTCTTCCCGAAGAAGACCAAACACCAGGGGTTCCAAGGGAAGGCGGCCCTTTTCAATTCATGCTGCCCAGTAAAGTATTTCACTTGCGTATGCAGGAACCAGCTGGACTGGCGTATGTTACACCACAGTATACATCTAGTACTATTTATTGTTCTTATGTTTAATATTTAAGTTTTGTCTGCTGTTTGGGGCAGTAAATGTAAACACTGGTCAGTTACATAAATTATGACCACCCTCACTTCTCTGCATTAATTTCCATTATGCCTGATTGCAGTAATTTTTTTTGTAGGTAGGTATGTTCTGGACCAGCTTGGAATTGAAGTTGAGATTTATTATGGTAGTGAAATAGATGCCGATGCTGTTAACGTTGTAACTGTTCAACACCGGACAAACGTCATTCAGCTAGGAAATATTGAAGAAGTCAGTGACCAAGAGGTAAGAATTTCTTTGCATTTTTGGTTGCATTTTTTTTGTTTGTGGTAATGGTGTAATTATTGTGGTTGTAGCGTCTAAGAGGTATGGCCTGAGCAAGTGTGGACGTGCGTAACTCCATCTGCACCTCTTCCATCTTTTCATGCTGTTTCTTTCCGACTTCCATAGCGGTTTCTCTCGCTCCCGTAGCAGACCGGGAAACTCATAGTGTATTGTTGAAAGATTAGGCAAGGGATGCAAATGATGCCATAGCATTTCAGTAATTTCCAATACAGTGAAATGCAATGACACATGGTTGCATTGTAAATGTGTACGCAGCTTTAGGGATTTACCTCCTAATACTCCTGTTTTTCATAATTTTGCGGCCCTGCATTGCATGTTGAAACCAAACCAATGTTTATTTGTTCTATTATAGATTGCTAAGCTATGTCCAATCGACTTAGTAATTGGTGGTTCGCCTTGTAACGACTTGTCCCTGGTGAATCCAGCAAGGAAGGGTTTATACGGTAAGTTTAATCTTGTTGAACTTAGCAAGTCTTTTGACATTATTAATGCAGTTGATCAGTGTTCTGAAAGTCTTTCACTTCTCTGGAATGGTGATAAAAAAATGTAGCTAGCATAATGTGTATTTTTTTTGTTTGTTTTGTGTACTAATATCCCGTTCTTTAAAGCCATAACGTTACTTTCAGGAATCTAGGGGTTTGGAGGAAACAAAATGTAGTCGAGCAGCTTAGGATCCCGTACTAGAATGGTGCAAACTGAAAATTTCAGGATAACAACGGATACCCGGGACTAATGTAGTCAATTTTTGAGAGTGCAGGTTTCAAGTTTTTGTAACAGGCTTACGTTTTAGTTCAGTAACGAGTGCTAGACTAAGCATGCACAGAATATGTCACAGTTGAAACTGAATTTTACTGAACTGTAATGTTGTGTTGTTTAAATGCGGAGAATTTTTGTTTTCTTCTTGCAAAAATGACCACTATGCTTGACTTAACACTGAAAAGGCCACTCTGACCCTTCTGCTTTAGTAATTGTACAGATTGAGCTTTACTATTGAGAGTAAGCTTTACTTGCCACTGATTAGGTAAGTAGGTTTAGGCCTACTTAATACGGAATACCAATGCTGAAGTAAACAAATTACAGGTTGGATGACAAAATACCATTGGGGCTAGTATCACTATGCCAATTAAAGGAAAACATCTTAATTTCCAACATCGTAAACATTGAAAACATTGTAAACATTGATCAAGGCTATATGTAGCGTCCAACTGAATGCCCAGTTCAATTAGATAATACTCAAGAGCTTTTGAGTATCAAAGTCTGCACTAAGGCAAAGTGCGTAGGTGATGTAATACATTGGCGCCAACCACCCATATGTATAATGAAAGACACGACTTTGTTTTTGTGGAAGAAAAACATTTTTAGGTTTATTAAACGAACATTTATACTTTTAAAATCCAATTTGAACTTAAGTTAAGCATGCATGCGATGACTAAAGTTCAGTGCCAAGCCTGCAGCCATGCGTGTGTGCTGCCATCTTGTCCAGACACAAGTTCTCGAAAAACCAAAGAGTGAACCACATTTCTTGTCACCAGGACAAAGTGATCGATCATGTGCTGTCTGGAGTGGATGATCGATCATCATTCATAATATGTAATAAGAGCCACTAAATGTTTTCTTTTTATGTAAGCATAGTGCTCATCACATGAAAATCATAAACGAGACACAAAACAAATGAGAGCAATACTTTAGATTGCAAGTGGACCACTATACCGCTCCTTTGCTCGTGTTTGTCATAAACCTTATATAAAACATATCCTGAACCATGAAGAATGGGATAAAAGTGAGAGCCTTGGTGATATATCATCTAGATTGTGCTGTGTAGGAACGTGTATCGGTGTAAACACACCATCCTATAGACCTTCCCTTACAAATGTGTATCACATATCTATGTGCTTTGTGGACATCTGTTATCGCAGCAGAACGCAATGGCCAACTGGTGATCGCAGTGTATAATGGGGGAATTGTGACCATTAAAAACACCAACTCATTGCAGATTGCAATAAACCACTTTGCTTCTATCACAGCTAATGACACCTATAAATTTAGCCTCAATTGTGGATAGGGCAACTGACTTTTGTTTTTGTGCACACCATGTGATTAGGGATCTAGAGAGTATAACAATGTAGCCCAACCAGCTACAACGATCGTCAATAGAAAGATGCTCATGCACTGTCAGTGTACGTGTCTAGTTTTGCTGACTTCGGCGCATTACTGTGCTATGATACTCAGTCATTTGTTGCATTTAGATACTTCAAACCTTAAGAGCTTAAACCAATGGTTTTCTGTCGGGTTTGAGTTGAATCGCGACAGCGCTGTGACTGCGAATGAAAAGTCTGAGCGCCATGATTGACGGAATAAATACTCTTTTTCAAAGTTCATCACCCGTTTGTTCGTGATGTGCTAATTTTCGAAAAACACTTTTTTAAATTTCACGACGTCTTTCTTCTTCAGGCTTTCTTGTTGTCGTT
>JAHWFP010058057.1:57859-94031 GCA_023313725.1 Lithobius niger
AACGACAACAAGAAAGCCTGAAGAAGAAAGACGTCGTGAAATTTAAAGTGTCTTTCGAAAATTAGCACATCACGAACAAACGGGTGATGAACTTTGAAAAAGAGTATTTATTCCGTCAATCATGGCAAGTAAATTTCAAAGTAAAACTCCACACAGTTGTTTCAACAGAATCAAAGTCTGAGCGCGTGAGAGGAGCGATGAATGTTAAGGCGCCCGTCAGAGAACGGTACTTCGTAGCACGCGATTGATCCGGTTCACCAGGACATCCCGTCACGTTAAAGACATGTGCCTATGTTCAGTGGAATTTACACTTGCCTGGTAGTATCAACACACTTGAACTTTTCCACCAGAGACTCAATATAAGGATGTCGATGAATGCAATGTTCACCTGAATTGTTCTGAGTAAAAGTACACACCAAAGACATTTTTTATAGACTCCAATTCCACAACCTCACGCCGAGCAGAAATCAATGCAACAACTTTTTGTAATGCTTTCTCAGATGACACAAATATGGCAAACTTGGCTAGTGGCGAACAGTTTCTTGAACCTAGTTACGGGGCTCGAAATGAGCAGTATCAATTTGCACCACAAATTTAAACTTTAGCGATGCAAAATTAAATAATGTATCGCAGTTTAGCGACGCAACTGTATTAAAGGAGACAACATAATAGCCTAATCATGATCGTGGTGGCTGACACGGAGATGCTAATCCCTCCTAATTTATAGGCAGGCTAAACATCGTACATGCATTCTGGGGAATCATTGGTCCTACCATCACCTTCGGTATTTAGTTGGTGGCGCTTTAGTTTCAGACACAGGTCAAAATAGTATTAATGTGCATTGGATGCCATGTCTTAACCAAGCATCCGTGTGTGTAGCAAAGTAAATGTGAAACAAAAATGGCTATTGTAACAAATAAAGTTAACTCTTCGTATTGTTTTTTTACTAAATAAATTATAATTTAAAAGTTGCTAATCATTTTTTCGTGATTGCTATGCAAATTTCTATTTTGTATCGCATTTCTGCTATGCAATTTTTCTAAGACAATTCGAGCCCTGAGTTATTGAAAGGCTGAATCTAACTCCTTGAACCACTTCCTCCCAGACTGATGAAGTCCATGTAGTCCTCTGTTCAATTTCCATACGAAGCCATACAGGTATGCACATTTCACATTGATATTTGCATTTACTGGAAGTGTTCTGGTTGCCACCAGTGGTTCGACGGCTGTTATTGTCTCCAGCTGTTTTTCTCCGTCGCTCGGGAATTTTTCGTGCGACAATAGATCGACTCGAGCTCCGTCCTTGCAGGTCTTGTTGCATTGGTGTCCTATTCAGATGCATTGGGCCTGGTTCTGAAAATGTTGAAACGGTTGTCCTGTCACCTGTATGGTGGAAATGTTTAAAAAGAAAGAATGGAATTATGAGTTTGTCCAGGGCAGGTTACGGTGTTGTCGTTTTGCTTCTCCCTACACACTCCATCGTAACGTCACCATCGAATAATGAATGGACCAAGAAATCACTGCCCCTCGTGGTGGAGGAAGTTCCATTCCTTGCTCTTCATGTGGGGGGGGGGGGGGCGGGTAGTTGGACACCAAACTCTTCTTCAGTTTGATGATCTGATGTTCGTGTTACCCACGAAGATGGGTGATCTGCACCTGTCTTCATTTTAAGGATCTTCAATAGGTTTCTGAAGGTGTTACTCTGAACCTTTCTTGATCTGATCTTTTCTCAGATGCCTGTAGGTAACACTAACCTCTTTATTAAGTTGGGCCTTAGGATCAATATGGTAGTACGTACGATACTCGTCTTGAGCCTTTAGTTCTCTTGGTGCGGACTTTGACCTAACTCACATTTGGTCTCTCCGTCGCTTAAATTTTTGGTATCCTTTTCCGCTTCCGTCCAAAAATACTTCCCTTGAGTTATTGGCTTAATGTGAATTATTTATACTCAATACCCGAACCTTAAGGTAAGACTCTTCACTAGCATCCTACCTGGTGGAGCACATGATCATCCTATCCCGGCGGGCATTGCGGTGTTTGGGCACAAACACAAAAACACATCGTTGCTCAAAAATGACGACGGAAACGTCCGAGGAACGATACATCGTTCGCTCAGTTCTACGCCCTCGTTTAAAAAAAAAAATCCTATTGCGTACATCGGTGGGTAACTCCGATTGAAGTAGGTATTTTGAAACGTATATTTAAGGTTTATTTCGGTTTATTTAATTCAAATCATCTTTTTATTACCTTAAGTCGATGTTATTGTTGGCATCGTCGCCAAAATCGACGTGAAAATTACGTTTGTTTGCTGAAAACAGCCCTCGGTTCAAACGATCGTATCTCCGGAACTACGCAACGTGCAGCCGCCATCTTCAGCGCGTTTGAGAGAGGGGATTCCCAATTTTCTAGCCCGCGAAAAATGATGTCATCAACTCCAACGTCACTGCCTGTATTCCTCGAATGAAAAGTGCTGTTTCAACGGCCCTTGTTCAAATTCTTCCCGATCGCATGCTATCGCGTGCGCTGATTGGTTCGTTGACGGCACGTGACCCGTCGGCCATTCATTCGTGACGTCACGCGAAGCGAGTCAAGGTCGTATTCATTGGCGCTAGCAGGAGCGCGTTCGCTTGCGGGCAGCCGATCAATATGGCCGCTCAGGACGAAATGGTAGTGAGCTTTCAGCGATCTTAAATATTGGGGGGAATAAAGCAACTCTAAACTATATTTACGGTAATAAGACATAAAATACCGTATTGGCGCGCATATAAGCCGCGCGCGCACCCCCAAAATTGATCTACGTGTAAAAAAAAAAAAAAAGTGCGCATATAAACCGCAGATTTAATGTTGGCATTGACATTTATATTCAGTAGGCACAGGCCTTCCTACAAAAAATTTGATAGGCCTAAGAGATACATTTGCACACCAAATAGAGGGCCAGTAGTGTGGTAGGCCACAACGTCTTGTCTTTTATTAGTCACTGACTGCATTTTCATCAGTGTCACTATTTTCTTCAAAGTCATCATCAGAGTGTGAACTTGAAGAACTGTCATCAGATTAGGAAACTTGGACATCAGGATTTGTGGCTGCCTGCCCTCTTACAGCATCACGCTCGTCTGTATCCCACAGTACATCGTCTTCAGTCCCGTCCATTGCGTTGCTGAGGCCGCATTTCTTAAATCCCTTTATGGACATTTCTTGAGTAATACAACTCCAAGCATCCATGACCCAGTTGCAAATTTCACTACATTTGGGCTTGGCAACACGCCCAGTTTTAGTTTTCTTGCTGTCATTTTGCAGCCACTCTTGGTAACTTAGACGTATTTGTTCTTTAAAAGGTTTATTTATGACCACATCTAACATCTGCAGCTGGCTTGTCATTCCACCGGGAATTATTACTAGGTCACTATTTCTTTTAATGACACGAGCTTTGACGACGTCAGTAATGCATCTAAAACAAGCATTCCCCTCCTCTTCAAAAGTGTTCCTGGACGTTTCTCCCACACACATTGCAGCCAGTCGATCACTAATTCTTCATTCATCCATCCCTTGGGATTGCAACGCACAATAATTCCTTTTGGGAACCTTTCTTTTGGAATAGTTATACGTTTAAATACGATATAGGGAGGGAGTTTAGTGCCGTCGGCAAGGCAGGCCAATATGCACGTGGCACGTTCTTTCTCACGCCCGCCAGTTTTCACTATGATGGCTTTTTTCCCTGTTTCATCTACTGTTGAACTTACAGGCATGTCCAACCAAATGGGTGTCTGATCGGCATTTCCTATCTGGCTTAGCAAATATGCGTGTTTTTTAACGTGACGTTGATAATTTAGCAGCTTATCCTCGTACTCACTGGGCATTCGCTGAGCTAGTGTTGTACGACAACGTAACGCAAACCCAAATCGCTTCATAAAACGACGGCACCAACCAATTGTTGCTCTCATTTTTAATCCACTTTCTCTAGCAAGTTCACGGGCTTTTGCACAAATCAATAGCCGACTTGCTGGCAATCCATCATTTCGTATTTTTTTACGAAGTCTGCCACGTTAGCTTCAATGAGAGGAAACTGCCCAGTTTTCGGCCCACGAAAAGCTTTTTTCTTACGTGACGTCGGTGTCAAAGCAGCTTCTTGTAATCTCCATCGCCTAATCATTGATTCATTTACATGAAATTGCCGTCCAGCAGCTCGATTGCCTTCAGTTTTCGCCACAAAAATTATTTTTAGTTTCTCCGCAGCAGTGTATGAACTTTGTCACGGCGCCATATTGGAACAAAGACAAGCCGCGCTACGCAGTGTGGTTTGCGCCGATTGGCTAATAACACTTGGAAGCGTCATTCTAGTAACTTAAATTTTATTCGCTCTAAACGTATAAAATATTTTTTTATTTAATGGACTTCATTTTAGTAGCTAAAAAAAAAAGCTTACTTGTATTTGCAAACTGAAAATGTACGGCGGTTTCTGCGATCCTTCAATGCGGGGGCACTGACTTTGTATCCGATCTCCATTTCGCGTCCGACGCGATCGTCGTTCTGCTATCCTAACGCTTGTTTGCAAGACGACCGCATATAAGGCGCAGGGCAATTTTAGACTGTACATTTTAGTTAAAAAAAGTGCGGCTTATATGCGAGCCAATACGGTAATGATTTCGGAAGTAATAACAGGCGTTGTGACGGAAGAATATCGAGTGGATGTTACCAGTCCGAGTACTGTAAGTTGAAACTTTCGTTAGCACTATTTACATAGTCGAACTTTAGAATTTTCTTTAAATAAAGAAAACGTAGGACGATGGTCCCAATTATATTTCTGTTCAATAATTTACAATATAATTATTACGTCTGCGAATTTTTATACGCCAAGACCGCATAGTTATTTTAGTACAATTTTTTTTCGTGAGGCATGCAACTTGTTCATGGCATCCATGTTGCGGCCATGGACTTTCTCGCTCGCGAATTGAAAACTTGGTTTGGACTCAAAAGGGTTAAAACCTTATGAAGTGAAAATGCTTTCGAAAACCCCGTTTCTGAAGTATGATCGTACGTGGAGACACTTTTGGAATAGCGCTGCTTACAGGGTGCATACAGACTTGTGGTTAGTCTTGATATGCACGGGAAGATGAGATGCAGGTTTCACCTGAGTTTCATGATTCCCACACTGCTGGTTTCGAGCAATCACCCGCTGAAGGTACAGCCATAACACTCACAATGCTATTTCGGCTTGGCCGTGTCTCAGACGATGTTGTAGCCATGATTTAAATTTTCGTCTAAATCCGTGTGACAATTGCCTTCTCACATGGAGGCCCAAATTGTTCATATAGAAAAGACCTGGCATAAGTCCGACCTAAGACTGGTTCAACAATAAAGTTTGTCCTCTGACGTTTCTACTCTTAGCACTCTTGAACGTAGAATTATGCATGATTTTCTTGTCCCCAGTAAAATTTGTTGACTGAAGATCCCAACTGCTAATGATCAGCGTTAGTTGTCAGTGCAGCCACGGCTCTCTGACGTGACGTCTGAGGGGAGCAAAACGTAACTAGCGGTCTACTGATTTACAAAGGTACAGAGATGCCCTCGATGAAAAATAAAACCTATTCGATCAAATCACCTGCCAATGCTGACGGAAGTGCTTAAAAGTGTCGCCACAAGGGATGTGAGAGATTACCTTAATTATGTCAGATTCATCTCGCTGGTGTCCCCATGGCTGTAGCCAGGACGTTGCTGATGATGCCTTGATCACCAACACAACAAGGCCGTAGCCAAGGTCGCCGATGTCCCAGGACTTCGCCAAAATAGGAATGATGCATACAATGGGAAAATTGATTGTAGTATTTTCAGTCAAGAATGAAGTTTGAGTTAATTAGGTGTTCCAAGAGACGAAATCGTGCTCAAATTCAAAATAAACAAATCCTACCAACTTGCGAATTTTCGACAGGCTGCCATCAGTAGGATTTGTTTATTTTGAATTTGAGCATGATTTCGTCTCTTGGAATTTTTCGAACATTCAGAGTATGATGGTTCGTTTTTCTGCATTGGGTGTATTTTCGTTCAAATTTCCCTTCCGTTTTGGAAAACACGAACGGGAGGAAGTCCCCTTTTTGGAGCAAATCCAACTTCCAATGTAGTTTCTTACTACCTGCAAATACTTACCTTCAGTAATTACGCTAAAATCACTATTTTATGCTTTCAACTGCTCATTTTTAAAATAAAAATCCCCGTTTTTCATTTTCCTCAAAGCTGCACCTCCTCTCCTGGTGGGCGCCATCTTGCGTCTCCTTCCCATCACTATTTCGAGGACTCCATCGAAGATGGTCGTGTGATGCTTTTGCTCTTAGTTTTTTGACATTCAGTTAAGTTTGTGACTCGTTATAGGCAAGATTATGTCGGTGCGTGAGTCCGAGTCGAAGCTGCGTGCGATTTTGAAGAACGAGAAGTTTACATCGTGCACTTGTGCGAAGTTACCGAGAGATTTCCATCCCCTGTGCCGTCAATGCCGTTTATGCGATTTTACTACTAAGGTGTGCGAATTGTGCGACCTACATCATCCATCTACGATAAAATCCATCCTTCACACATGGAAAAAGTCGGATCAACGTGCTGCCCAACGTGCGAAGGAAAAAGCGAAGTTATCGAAGGGAAATTTGGATGAAAGGCTGGCGGCTATGAGCGGCGACCCGGATTTACCGTATGTTTTTTCCGAAGCGGATCTGGAGGCAAACATGGCGGCAGACAAAGGAGTGGAGCCTAGCGTGGAAGAATTTGAAAAGGTTAGTGATGCCCTTGTGACTCCGGTTGCCGTCAACGAGGCGGGGGAACATCTTGTGAACGTGATCGAACATTCCGAAATTATTGACGCTGTTAATATGGAAGAAAATGTGTGGGCGGAGACCCAACCTTCGTCCCATCTCAATCAGGATGCAGTAATCGCAACGGCGACAGCAGCGGCTAGCGCCGTGTTCGATCTTAAAGCGACAGCGCTTGAAATAAGGTGTTATCTGGAATGAACGCTAAGTTTGGCTCGTTTATGGCCGATTTATTGCACACGATTAAACCGTGGATGCAACAGCCCACCGTGAGTGAAAATTTTGTACCGCTATTGCCTCACTTGTCGGATTTGGCTACTATGGGCTTGACGGTGGCACACCACGGCGACGAGGGGGCGCTACGTGAAGGAGTGCCCTGTTTTGCAGCCGTGTCGCGGGCCGGGACCACGCTGAAGTCGAAAGAGCTGTCGCCGATCATGAACGTGTCGCCAAAACGAGTGCGTTTGCTGAGCGGAACTGGCGACAATGCAAAGACTGTCCAGGTTAAAGAAAAAATCCCAGCGTCTGTCCGTCATTCACCTGTAGAGAGTGTAGGGCAGACTGTTGGTAATGGAAGCAAATGTGCGGCTGGAAAACCAACCCCACCACACCGTAAATCTCCCAGCAACGGAGTAGGTGATGGGAAGGGAAAATCTACCTCGGTTAGAAGAAGAAAACCGACGGGAGATAACGTGCGAAAAGCAGGCCCAGGTGATAAGGTGAAAAATAGTCGGGCGACCGCACCTAAAGAGGAGTACAGCGGTGGGGTCGACACAGGTGCCAGTAATGAGGGGCAAAAACCGAAAAATTCGGTTGGTGAACATGACAGTGAAAGTAAATACTCAAATTTAATTGACCTTATGAGTTCCTTTATCGAAACAGTGCAGTCTGCTGGCGGGGATAATGTCGCCTTCTTGCCACCACCACTCGTCACCGCTATGTCGCCATATTGTCGCCGGGATGTCACCACCTGTTCCGGAGGTGTTGCTGGCGGTGGCTTCGTCGTCACGTGTCGGGGTGGGTTCTCATGTCAAACGCCACTCGTCTGACGTACTACTGTCGTCAGGTAAGGGTACTAAAAGAAGTGTCAGTGCAGTGTCGCCAAAAAAGAGCAGTGATAAGAGCTTGCATTGCATTCAAGCTAAGAAGTATAGACGTCAATCGTGTGATGATGACCAAGAGAGTGTTAGAGAGGAAGTAGACACTGGTTCAGGTCCAATTGATGACCCATTTGACGAAGGACCTGGTTATATTCCGTGGGCGACGTTTGCAGAAGCTACCCTGAAGCATTTAAGGCCGACAAGGTTCTATACGGAATACCCACCGGTAGTCGACAATCCGGACGATCCACCACTGGACACACTGGCTAACGAGGGTGGTGTCTTAACCAAGCCTACCCACCTCCCTCAATCAGCGGTTTTGTTTCGTCAACTGCTGAACACTGAAACCCTCACCAGAAAAGACGAGCAGCCGTTGTCTGCGTGCAAACCGGAACCACAACATGACCCGAAAAAGACAAAATTCTACTTCCGTGCCACGGGAAAAGGAAAGCCACGAAAAAAACATACACAACATACCCCCAAGCGGAGTACGTTCACGAGATGAGCAGACTGGAACTCTACTCCAACCTTAAGACCCCAGCTGCCATGGGCGCAATTCGAGGAGGATGACGTCATTTTAAGAGCCAGTGTTCGTGCAAGTTCCCAGGCAGAACTGGCTTACTTAGCTCGACTGCAGCACTCAAAGCATTGGCGCTGGTGAATCCCGACCTTTGGGAAAACGAAACGATACGCGAATGTATGCACATCTTAAAGCGAGCTTCGTCCTTTCATAAAGACAGTTTAAACTGGCAGAGCAGACTGTTGATGAATAATGCGTTTAGGCTCAGGGATGTGTTGCTTGATTCAGCTAGTGGAATCTCGACGGAAGTTGCGGGTAAACTTCGCCTCTTACCCATTCACGGTTCTGCAGAATTATTCAATGGCAAGCTCTTGGACTTAGCCCCTGAACTTAAGGAGAAGATAAAACCTGGCTCGTCGGGTACCCCGCCTGCACGGGGATTGCCAAGAGGAAGAGGCGCATACAAGCTTCAGAGGCCTATTACACAGTGGAACACGCCGTTCACGGGGAAAGTTGAGGCAAAGAAGTCAGGTGAGAAGAATCGCATGCAGTCACCCCCTCAGGACCACGTGGAAGAGGGGTGAGCGGGTTCCCACGTAGCAGAGGTTTCTCCCGAGGACGTAGTCGCAGACCCTATACACGGCACTGACTGGGGATGGTCAGGACACCCCCCCCCATTCACCGGCAGGTGGGGGGCAGGTTGTCCAATTACCTGGAGAACTGGCGCTTGATCACCGACGACCAATTCGTTCTCAACATTTTGGAGGAAGACTACATCCCGCCGTTCAGATCAATATCAATGCCAGCACCTACAAACTCTCCCCCAAGTTGGCTGGTCGAGTCTTCAAGAATCCCGGAGCTGATCAAAGAAGTGAACTCCCTCATCCAAAAAGGTGCTCTGATCCCTGCGCCTCCTACACCAGGGTACTGGAGCCCAGCACGTGTGATACCAAAGAAAGGAGGGGGATTAAGGGTTATATTCAATCTTCAGAAACTGAACTAGTTCCTGTCAGTCGACCACTTCCAGATGGAGTCGATCGACACTATCAGGGAGGCTTTAAGTCCAAGGGAGTTCACGGCCTCGATAGACCTTCAAGATGCTTACCTCCACGTACCACTTCACCCGTCCATCCAACATTTTTTTTTGGCTGGTAGCAGGGAATCTGTCGTTCCAGTTTACAACATTGCCGTTCGGGTTGGCCACAGCTCCGTATGTGTTCACCCGGATGATGAAACCGGTGTTGGCACACCTTCGCTTACACCAAATAAAGATTCATGCCTATCTGGACGACTGGCTGATGAGGAACGCATCCAGAGAACTCCTGATCCGGCACCTGAGCATGTGCACCTCCCTTTTCGCTCACTTGGGATTAGGGGTGAACCTGAAAAAGTCACGACTCACCCCAGCCACAAATTTTACGTTCCTGGGCGCGACGTTCGACACTTTTCTCCTCAACGTCAAACCGTCCCAAGACAGGATCCTGAAAACTGGATCGTCCGTAACATCCTTCTGCAAAAAGGAGACGGCAACAGCGAAGGAATTGGCATCTATTATCGGGTTAATCGACTCCTGCGCAAGACTGGTACCCTTAGGACAGTGGAGGGCAAAGCCCCTCCACTGGTTCAGAAAGACAACGTGGGTCACGAGGAACAGCTGGTCGGATGTTCTACCTCTAAAAGAGCTCCCTGTCAAGTCCCTGATGTGGTGTGAGTGTCGACGGAACCTCAACTCAGGAGTTCCTATTCACGAACCTGTTCCGAAGAGTCTTCTTTTCACGGATGCTTCAAAGACGGGTTGGGGAGCCCACCACGAGGGAGAAACGGCATCAGGAAGTTGGAGTCAACTGGAGACAACCCTTCACATCAATGTGATAGAATTACGAGCAGTACACTATACCATTCTGTCCTGGAAAGAGACCCTACGGAACCAGATTGTAGGTATTATGAGCGACAATGCTACGGCTGTTGCCTATGTGAGGACAGGAGGAGGGACACACTCCGGTTCCCTCAGGGTAGAGACAAGGATTTTCGAAACCTGCCTGGCGTACAACATCGTACTGGTTCCTCGCCACATCGCGGTGAGCCTGAACGTATGGGCAGATGAGTTGTCCAGAGGTGCCCAAGCGCCGTCGACTGAGTGGAAACTAGAGCCGGCAGTTTGCGAGACGCTGTTTCACTTTTGGGGTCGACCCAACATCGACCTCTTTTCAACAAGACTCAACTCCCAGCGTCCTTGCTTCGTATCCCCATTCCCGGAAGAGAGGGCGTGGGCGACAGATGCACTGTCCATCAGCTGGGAAGGGATGAACGCCTACATGTTCCCCCCCTTCAAGTTGCTCCAGAAAGTTGTGAACAAGTTGCGAGATTCGAGAGGACGATTCATTCTCATTGCTCCATTGTGGACGGCGGCCCCTTGGTTCACGGAACTCATGGAGATTCGGAAGGAAGAATTGATCCCCCTCCCAGTCTCACAGACCCTCCTCACTCAACACCAGGGAAGGACAGTCCATCAAAACCCCACTATTCTTCATCTTCACGGGTGGAGACTTTGAGGACCAACTTGGAAAATAGGGGTTTCAAGAAGAATCGTCACAGCGAGCCTACAACGCAAAATGGAAGAAGTGGTTCATTTGGTGCGGGGAAATCAACTGCGATCCCTGTAACCCATCTGTGATCAAGTTAACTTCGTTTTTCGAGGAGCTGTTCATGCAAGGACTGTCACCGAGCGCGATCAAAGGTTACAGATGTTCTATTAATTCACTGTTATCTTGTGTAGGAGAATTCGAGACAATTCAAGACGGTGTCCTCACTAAACTGATGGCGGCGTTCGATAACAAGCGACCAAAGTCAATGCGTCTTTTCCCCACTTGGAACCTACCATTGGTCCTCCAAAGCCTGATGGAACCACCTTACGAGCCGGCAAAGAAATCATCCTTACTTTTCCTCACGCAAAAGACTGCATTTCTAGTAGCACTTGTGTCGGCAGCACTGCAAAGTGAGATGGCAGCATTTTCCAGGGACAGCGGTCACATTCGATTTGCAAGAGGGTGGACGGAAGTGACTCTTGACGATCCCCGCACACTTCAGGGCTAAGAACTGTAAAGCGAGTGTCAAACCGGCACCAGTAACCATTAAGGCTCTTGGGAAACTGATGCACCCCAGGGATGAGGAAAGACTTCAATGTCCGGTACGAGCCCTGAGGTTTTACATCGATAAGACTACATCGATACATCGGCATAACCACTCGATTTTAACTAATAACTATTACTAATTCAATCGGAATTATACCTCCATTGTATGTATTGGATTTTTTTTTTAACAGGGCTTAGAACTTAGTGGACGATGTATCGTTCATCACGCGTTTTAGGAGCTGTTTTGAGACGACAATATATCGTCGCTTAGGCTTTAAAGGGTTAACCTAGGGCCACAAAAAATCAATGGTTCTACGATTTTCTTTTTTTTTTTCACGTCTTTATACTTTATAATTGACTTTTTTATTGACTTTACACTTTGACTTTTTTTTAATATTTTTCGTTATAACGTTATAACGAAATAAAAAAGGTTTCCCTTGAATTTCGTTAAAACGAGCTTTGACTGTATTGACTAACCAGTCAGGAGACAGGCCTGGCAAGAGCAAGGGAACTTGGTGCAGGTAGCAGAATAGCACTCAAAATCTGATGGCAGTAAACGAGGTGAACTTAAAAATATGCTAAGGTGTTGGCGGTATTACCCTAATAAAAAACGAGTTTGTGCTACTATAATTGATTGTTTGTTGTAAACAATTTTTAATTTTTGTTACTCTCTTTTGTGTAGATCCAACTGGGACGGGAAAGCTGTTTTTTGATTTCTTCCGAATTTTGAAGGCTGTTCAATTGGCTAACCAGGGTACTCATGTCTTCTGGCTATATGAGAATGTTGCGTCGATGCCTCAGGAATACAAGATGACTATTTCTCGGTTTCTTCAGGTACCTCCCATCACCATCGTGGGTACTAAGTCGGTAATCACCTGTGTTCCAGTTTTTATACTTTAAGGAAACCCTTCTATATTTTTTATTGTCTTTCTTCTGACAATCACCAAGACTTTTTTTTGTGGTTTACTTAAGTGGTACTCAACGTGTGGTCTGCGGACCGGCACCAGTCCGTGAACCATCGAGTGCTGAACAGACATCAAACATGAAATTATACCAAATTATAAAGCTGAGGCTTGTAAACAAACACGTGTTTGTGCCAAGTGTCTGTAAGATAAACATTGCCGTGGCTTCCAGCTGCTGCTGCTCAAAAATTAAATTGCCCCTTTCATCCCACCCACCTCTTCCCTTTCCCTCTAGATTCACGACCCCCGTCACAACCACCAAGTGTAAGTCCCTGACACCCCCCAAAAAATGTACCAGTCCGCCACATGAGAAAGTTTGATAACTACTGGT
This sequence comes from Lithobius niger, assembly GCA_023313725.1. NCBI lineage: Eukaryota > Metazoa > Arthropoda > Chilopoda > Lithobiomorpha > Lithobiidae > Lithobius > Lithobius niger. The sequence continues at coordinate 70,697 of JAHWFP010058057.1, forward strand.
TTACTTAACCATGGTGTGGCTAGGCTGCAATTTTCAACAATGTTGGTTCTCCATATGGCTAAAGAAAATCTGTGGTTGGCAACTTCCGTGTTATTTCTACTCACCAAAATGGAAACTTTCGAACCTTGTTACTCAAATTACCTTTTCTCAGCAACCGTATGACCTAGTGAGGAACTGTTTTAACGTTGAATCCAGAATTCTTATAGCTTTCGAATCACAACTTCAGCTTTTTCTTCCAGCTGAAGCTAGTTAGGGGAATTATAAACAATTAAAAAATCAAGAAATGGTGGTACAAAACATTAACAATGTACAATAAATGGCAAGGCATAGATAGTGCATCCTTCCTCGATAGTTTGTAAACCTTTTTCATTATTACCCTCAAGAAATTGAAATATGATAATGGATGGGTGCTACTCTAAGATGAAATGGGTAAGTTGGCAGCAAGTAGTGTATCGGTAACAAAATTTTAAATGCTGTTGTAACCTCATGTAGGAGGTTGTTCGTTTGATTTTGATGAATGGGTGCAGTCCCAATGATTAATCTAGCCTTTCAAAGTCCTATATTCACATAGGTTAGTCGTGGATTGAAATTGACATTCACATTGTTGGAAGGCAAGAATGCTGACCACTGACTGGACAGTGTTTGCCCACTTTGCAAACATTGCCCAGTGGTCAGCATTCTTGCCTTCCAACATAGCTTTGCACTGCGCTTAGGGACCTACTTTTTTACCTGTCTTATAGCTGTCCATGCAGAGGATGAAGCTTGAGTCCATGCTGGTAAGATTAGGCTGGACTCCATGCAGCTGCTGGCTGCACTAGAAGTGCCAGGTTCTGGTGTAGATTTTGAATGCCTATTGTTGAACGTTGTTGGTTTGATTTTGATGGCTAGTCTAGTGCAATTGTATTTTTTCGTGCAGCACACGGGTGAGATTAGGACTAAGGACTCTTTAATTTTAATCTTCATGTCACCAAAAATCATGTCATAATAAATATATGGTGAGAAAATGGCCAGTGACTTAAAAGGTATACTGGTCAATTGGCGAGTGCTGAATTGTAGGCAATTGGGAAGATTACAGCTTGTTGTTGCAACTACTGTATTGGCTTTTTCTTCTAATGGAGCAATTTTAGTAATTTTCGTGTAATTATTAATGTTGCTGAAACCAAAATAAAACTAACTTCAAATGCTGATTAATGGACTAGAAATATTTTATTGTTAGAATTCTAAGAGGATACTCTTCTCAGAAAAGCCTACTTCATGGCCGATAAAGCTTATTTCGTGGTCCTTGTGGTTAAGCCTGGAGGAAGCTCAGCCTAATTGCTTGAAATAAGCTGATATGATGGTACTTGAAAAGAGACCCTGTTAAAGCCTTTGCCCTGTTAAACCCTGTTAATAGTAGTGAGTAAGGCTGTACCGATCAGCATTTTTTCTACCGAACAGATTCCGATCCGAATAGCCACAAATTGATTGGTGTACCGATCCGATATAACCGAACCGATTTCTACCGATGTTTAGTAATTTTTTTTGGCTAATGCAAACTTGTAGGCTAACAAATTTGTAGGCTAATGCAAACATTGGAATACATTTTTTTTTGCCCAAATAAAAGCAACTATTTGTCCGTTATTAACCTTAGCCTACAATGTAAACATGTAGGGCTAGCCTAAATTAAAACAAAAGGTAACAAACCATGTGGTGAAACAGAATTTATTTATTGTCAAGCGCCTGGCAAAAATCGAAATTTGTAGATTTTTGTTTGCCAAACCGATTTTTGCCGATCAGCTCAAAATCTTGTCAAGATCTGTTCGGTACAGCCTTAGTAGTGAGAGAGAGAGACTATTAGGCTCATTCATCAACTTGGGGATCTATTCTGATCTGTTCTCAATAATCTATTGGGGCTATGATGATCTTGGGTTTCCTGGTTAGACTCCCCAAGTCGTCCCTTCCCCTTAACAGACCTGCTTCTAAAATATGAACTAAGTTTGAAAATTGAATCAATTAGTTGGTGTTGTTATTTCACTTTGCAGAGTCAACTTAAATAGCTTAAACAACACTAAAACTGGGAAAATAACGGGAGGCAAACTACCGTGTAACAGTAAACATGGCGGCGTAGCCTCGGAGAGAAGAGGCCGTTTATTTTTAAAATATCGCAGCGCCACGTGCTCGTAGCGCCATCTAGCGTCCTCAACATACACTAAATAGCCGATGTGCTCTTAGCAAATAAGTTGGTCTCCGTACATCATAATAATACAGAGGCCAACACTAGCCTAATTATACAATTAACAACACTCCCCCTTGTTGGTCTCTTTGTACACAACACATAATGAATCCATTTAAAACTGTCCATGAAAATAGTCCTTAACTTTATGAAACAGTTCATTTTTTTTGTTTGCACTTCACACAAAAAAAAACAGCCCATGAACAGTTAATAAACACATGTCGTTTAGACTATCTTTAATCCCAGATGCTCACTGGCTCTCTTCTTGGGGAGGATCTTCGTCATGATGTCAGCGACATTTTCAGCTGACGGCTTGTACACAAAGTTCACTTCTCGTTTTGTTACAAGGTCTCTGAGGAAGTGATGCTTCAAATCAATATGTTTACTTCTCTCAGAAGTCACTTTGTTCTTCGCGAGACAGATTGCACCTTGATTGTCTACGTGGATGGGTATCGGCTTCTCGATGTACTTTTTTAGGCCTACTTCAGTTAAAAAGTTTTTCATCCATAAGGCTTCCTTCGCAACATGCCCCATTGCAAGATATTCTGCCTCGACAGTCGATAGGGCAGTAGCCTCTTGTTTGTTGCTTCTCCAAGAAATTGCTGCTCCTGCCATGATGCAGACTTATCCATTGTAGAATTTCCTGTCTGTTACATCCGACGCCCAGTCTGCATCAGAGTAAAATTGCGTTTCTTCATTGGTTTTGCGGTAGTGAATTTTCATGTTCGTCTTCTGGAGGTATCGTAAGATAGGTTTCACTCCTTGCTAATGTTCTTTAGTTGGTTTTTCACAAAACTGACTCGTATATGCCGTCGCATGGGCCAGATCCGGTCTTGTTCCATTTGTGAGGTACAGTAGGCTACCTATAGCCTCTCTGTAGGGAAAATGTTTACTGCTGGAATGATCTTCATTTTCCTCGTTGCAGTTCTTCTTATATTTTACTCCAGGGTCTAAGGGTGTTGATGTCGGCTTTGCATCAGTTATCCCGTAGGTTTCTAGGATTTCTTCAGCGTAAGCCGTTTGACTCAAGTAGATAGATCCATCTGGCTGACGTTCAATCTTCATTGAGAGTATTTCTTGGGCTTCTCCGACTTTGGCTTCTCCAAAATATCTCGTTTTAAATCTGCCTCGGAGTTTCTGCTTGATTGCTTTAAGGACTTCTTTGTTTCTTACAAGTATGAAATTGTCGTCAACATAAATGCCAACAATGCGTATTCTTCTAGTCCGATTTCTTTTAGGAATTTGTCTATACAGGCATTCCACTCTCGGCCTGATTGATGGAGTCCATATATACTCTTCTTAAGTTTGCATACATGGTCTTCTTTACCAATTTCTACGAAAAGATGCGGCTGTTCCATGTAGGCTTCTTCGTTGAGGGTGCCATTAAGGTAGGCTGCGGTTATGTCCATTTGGTGTATTTCCCGACCAAGTTCTACTACAGTTGCAATTAAAGTTTTCACCGTCTTGAGCTTGATTGCCGGCGAAAAAGTTTCTCGGTAGTCAATACCTTCAACTTGCATGAATCCACAGGCGACAAGTTTCGCTCTGTAGCGTTCAAGTTATCCGTCTTGGTTGTATTTCTTCTTAAATATCCATTTGGATGTAATAACCTTCCTTCCTTTTGGCCTTGGTACCAGTTCCCACGTTTGGTTGCCTTGGAGGTTGTTCAGCTCCTCCTCTTCCATAGCTTTCTTCCACTCCTGAGATTCTGACCCCTTTAGAGCTTTCTTGGTGACAGGTTGATTTGTGGACTTTTCATGAAATGGGAAGACGTCTTTTTCAAATTTCACATCTCGGCTTACAAGGATTGTCTTTATTAAAGTCCACAATTTGTAGCCCTTCATTCCTTCTTGGTAGCCTATGAAAACGGTTTCGATGGATCTTGGGTCCAGCTTGTGGCGTGGTAAGTGTCTTCCAACGACTGCCCATGCTCTGCAGCCAAATACTCTTTAAGTGGCTTACATCTTTATCCTCCTGCGTCCAAAGTGTTGAGGGACTTTGGCCGTTTAAAGCTCTGGATGGACAAAAGTTCCTGATACGGCATGCAGTGTAAGCTGCTTCTGTCCACTGGTGGTTTGGCAATTTTGACTGGATTAATAGGCATCTCGCTATGTCAAGTAATGTCCTGTTAAATCTTACGACGGTGCCATTTTGCTCAGGATTTCCTGGTACGGTAAGTTGTCGTGTTATACCGTGCTCCTTTAGGTAGGTATCGAAAGCTTTGCTCCTACACTCGCGTCCATTGTCAGATTGTAGTGTCTTGATTTTAACTTCATGAATATTTTCAACTTCTAGGTGATATTCATGAAATTTCTCAAGTACTTCATCTTTAGTCTTGATAGTCTAGACTTTTGCATACCTCGTGTAGTCGTCTATAAATGAAACGAGATAGTTTGCTCCTCCTTTTGATGTTGGGCTAATTTTTCTCACGACATCTGAGTGAATGATCTCTAGAACTTGCTTCGTTCTTTTCTTCTTAGTTGTAGGAAATGGAGTCCTTTGAAGTTTCCTTTAATACACGTCTCGCAAGGGTGATCGTCGTTGTCGTCTTTCTCTTCTAAGTCTATTCCTACTAAGAGTTCATTCGTCTTCTTCACGTTTTCACTGCTGCGCTGTGAAGATGCCCCAATCTTTGGTGCTATAGCTCGTCAGCTTTAACCTTCGCGACACATGCAGTTTCCTTAGCCTCGTCTATACGATAAGGTCTGTTTTCTCGTAAGCTGTGAGGATGATCGACCCGTCGTGATCAAACACTGTTGCTTTTCCATCATGGAAAGAGTTAGCCTAACTCTTCGATTCTTCCGACTGACAACAAATTCCCGTCTATCTCAGGAACATTCAGTACTTTTGCCAAGGTAAGTCTACAATCTCCATGTTTGTCAGCTAATTGTATCACAACATCCCCGGCTCCTTAAACTTTCATGGTTTCTTTGTTGGCTACTTCCACACTTGATTTCCTTTCCACTAAGTTGGCGAGCCTCTCTCTGCAGGAAGTTATATATGTTCCATCGCTGCGCTGTCAGGATACCATGTGTTTTCGTTTGGGGTTGTAACTTTAGCCGCTCGGTAAGCCTTATCTTTTGCAAGAATTTTCTTCGATTTTGCTTTTTCTGTGGTTTTCTGCTTTTGATCTTCTAGTCTAGGAGCTAGCTAGGGTTGAGTATGCAATTCGATGTACCCTAAATTTAGTTTTTGATTTGTGTTCATGGTACGTTAAGCATTGAAAAGAAGTAATGTCCTAGACGTCTTTTCAGACTTACTTGAAGGGTGTGATCCAGTACAACTCACAGAAGCTAAAAGCAAAAAGGCGGAAAGGTTCTTTACTACCCGTCTAGGAAGTATAGTAAGTAGTATAGTTGCAAACGATAAGCTAAACACACTTGATGGCCTTCGATATTTCCAATATCATCACAAATGCAACTTTTGAAAGGTTGTGTTCAAATTTAGAAACTATGTGCTGTCACATTCAAAAAGTTTACTTTCAGTGCTATAGATGGATAAATGCAGTGAGGCAGTATTGCTCCCAACATTAATGACAAACTCCTCTACCAACAGAATTCCTTTCTCCGTGTACAAATAATATGGTTAAAGTGTGCACGGGAAAATGATTGCTCTTGTCGTGTTAACATTAATTGTAGCGACTTTTGCAAGTCTCAAGTAATTCCTACTTGCGGCAATCCAACGAATCAATTGCTATAAATTTACTCTGAAGATTTGTGATGTTGGAAATAATTGTAGTTGCTCTTACTTTTAAAGTTCCTTTTAATGATGTACCACTTACTTTGAGATTAAAAATGATTGTTAAACGATTTATTTAGTAACCTCTGTTCACATCAATGTGAAAGAAATCGGACGTGTACACACATAATTATTTTCAATAGCAAGGTAAAATCACTTCTGTTCTGCAATACGGACACCTTGAAAATCAATACGGCAGCTTACACAAGCTGCTAGTTATCACCATGGCAATCTTATTGTCTTAAATCTATCCCAGTATGAAACTCGGGTTTCTTGAGCAACAAAACATAGTTTTGAAAAAAATAAATTTTTTCTAGGTGGTGTAAAAGTAAAGTAATGCCCATTTTTGTTCTCCGATGTTGGCCATTTTGGAAACAAATATGGCGGCCACTTGACCAATTATGTGAAAAGTGAATTTTCAATGCTTAACCTGCCATAAACTCAAATCAAAAACTAAATTTAGAGTACATCGAATTGCATACTCAACCCTAGCTAGCTCCATGACTATTCCTCCTCATCTTGGGATTTGGATGGGCACCATTTAGCTATGTGCCCCATTTTGCCACAGCAAAAACACTTAATGGGACATTTCCCTTTAGTGGGGTTCTTCTCACTAGGTCCACTATTTGGATTTTCATCAATCTTCTTTATAGTTTATTTTGGTTTGAACTCCTCTTATTTTTAGTTATAAGAGCTTTTACTTCTTCTTTTTCTTCAATTCTGGGTTCTACTGCCCTGGCTTTTCTCTTCTCCTCTAACATTAATTTTGCTTTAACGATCTTGGTGGTTAGCGTCTCCTCCTGATGTTCCAAACTTAATATTAGCGGCTCGTAGCCTTTTGGCAAACCCATCAACATGACTAACGAAATTTCCCTGTCTGTGAAGCCATAGCCGCACGCTGACAATTGTGGTGAATATCCATGATACGACTCAAATATTCCGTCATTTTTTCGTTATTTTTCATGTTGACATTGAAAAAGTTTCTTATTAACTGGATAATGTGCAATAGGCCATATTTTGAATTTATTTCTTCAAGATTCTCCCATGCTTCTTTGGCTCGAATGCATTCCCCGATGTCATAAAGGTAATTATCTTCAACCACAAGAAATAAGAAAGTTAGCGCCTTCTCGTTCTTCTTTCTTTCGTCACTTGTCATGGCTGCACTAAAACCTGGATCGATAGCGTCCCATACACCGCGTTGTACAAGGGCTGCTCTTGCTCGAATTTTCCATGCATGATAATTGTCCGCATTGCGTTTTGGGATTTTAAATTCATCTGATGACGTTGCCATTATCGATCTTGGTTAATGTTAACAGTTCTCTTAAGTAATTCAGCTGTACTAACGATGTCCGCTAACTTCGTCTTAGCGTCGCTTGCTATGTTCCCTTGATGCGATCGATAGGCCTAATCGAATAGGCTTAATGCTATCGCTACTCACAGTTCTTGTGTTGTTTGCAGTGTCAAATTTTTTTTGCCGTCTGCACAAGAATTCTCAATTCTCACCATTTAACTTGTCCGAGTTGAAGCGTCGTCTGGGCCCATAACCTGTTTTCACTGTGCACCGTCACATTAAATGGCTTAAACAACACTAAAACTGGTAAGATAACGGGAGGCAAACTACCGTGTAACAGTAAACATGGCGGCGTAGTCTCGGAGAGAAGAGGCTATTTATTTTAAAAATATCGCAGCGCCACGCGCTCATAGCGCCATCTAGCAGCCTCAACATACACTAAAGAGCCGATGTGCTCTTAGCAAATATGTTGGTCTCTAGCTGATCTACCGTGTGGAAAAGTAAAAATGGTAAAAACAATTGTATACAGCAGTAAGGTTTCACGTGGACTAAACAGCACAGCGACACTGCAATATCTGGAACTTTACAGGAAAGTTTATTTGTGTCCCTTTGCTGTTTTGACTTCAGTTCAGTTAAACCTTACCTTAAGCATCAAACGAGCTCGTTTTTGTTTTCTAATAATAATAATACAGAGGCCAACACTAGCCTAATTATACAATTAACAACAGTTGGTTCAAATGACATAATTCACAAAGAAATTAAAAATAAAAACAAAAACTTGGCATTCGCTATTGAATAGAACTGCCTTTTTTCCCATAATTTCTTTCAAAATTGACCAATTTTTTATGTTCCAAAACACCATTTTAATAAATGTTTCAAGAGCTTTTCACTTTTGAATGTTGCTAATTTGAAAGGGGGGATAGTTTAACTCTTTACCACCAGAGAAGAAAAACAGTTATTGTTCACAAGAATTTTTCGGAGAAATATCTGTTCTCCATCATCAGAAGCTCACTACATAGATGTTGGAAATCCTAAACTTCACATGTTGGTGCTCGAAATTTAACGCTACCGCAATGGCCGCTCCGACCACCGATCTACATATTATTGTTCACTAGGCAGGCTCAACTTGTTATCGAGGCTGGTGGCCAGATCGGGGTGCACAAACTTATCAATGCCAGCATACAAAGGGCCTGTTAGAATCATGAGTGGCACCTACTTTTGAGAGAACCGTTTAATGGCAAAAGACTCAAGTGCTCTAAGGTGGGGGGTGTCGGGCTTGGTGTTGGATCTTAGCAATACTGAGTGATGTCCCATGCAATGGAGTGCTTTTTCTTGCAGTGGTGTTGTGCTATACGGAGAATTCCGACCTTCAGGCATTTGGTCTCTCTGATGTAGATTGCATTAAAATCTTGGCATGGCACCTTGTTAAGCCTTGCTAAGAAATCCGGTATGTATTGGGTGGGAGCAAGGAAGCGTCACTTGGGTCACACTTTCAGAAGGGGGGGGGGCGGCTTTTGATGGTGGAGGCTTAGGTTTACTTTTGCTTCCGGTAGGATATCTGTGTGTCATGGGGGTAGGGTTGGGGGAGGACGGAGAGGGGAAGCTTTTTTGTGCCTGAGCAGTTTTGTTCAGATTCGGAAGATATCTATGTTTACAGGTCACTCCATGTCAGCCAAGCAGACGGTGGAGATCGTCACTTTTTCCACCAAGCATGAGCCCCCCCACCTTAGATCACTTGAGTCCCTAGCCATTAGAAGGATCTCTCAAAAAAAGCGGGTGCCACTCATGAATCTGACAGGCCCTTCGTATGCTGGCATTGATAAGTTTGTATGCCTCTGGCCACTAAGCAGGATAACAAGTGGAGCCTGCCTAGTGAACAATAACATATAGACAAGTGGTCAGAGCGGCCTTTGGGGTAGCTTTAAATTTTCGAGCACCAACATGTGAAGTTTTTTGGTTTCCATTTTTGTGCAGTAAGCTTCTGGTGATAGAGAAAGGACATTTCTCCGAAAATTCAAGTGAACAATGATTGCTTTTCTTCTGTGGTGGTAAAGTGTTTAAATATTCCCCCTTCAAACGTCTTTTGATTACCACCGTTATCGCTGTTTGCCGGAATTTACAGAATGTTGCTAATCACAAGTCAATAGCTTAAATTTTTCTCATTGTTTAGCAAAAAACAAAAATTACTCCAAGTAAAGCATGAAGCTTGTGGCACGAAGCCCAGGAACGTGTAAAGCAGTTGCTTGCAGCTGTAAATGTTAAAAAACTAATAAAAATAAATAAAAAGCCTGGAGACCTAATTGTCAGTGTAGTAGAATTTCAGATTTAAGGGGGTTCACTGGTCTCAAAATGATCTCGACTAGTAGTTAGTGAACTTCGGGAATTTATATTTGGCTCATATAAGGTGCTAAATTGGTAGATCACAAAAATCCAGTCCTCCAGGGCATTCGAGTAAGAAGTTGAGCAATACAATGGATGATTTGCTTTAGGTACTCTTTGCAATTAAACTATAGTACCTAAAAGGATGAGGTTTGTTTTGTTGGAATCAGTACAATTTTTGCAGTAAATCTTCATATTTTTTATCTGTCTGAACGCTACACAATATCATAATCAGCTGTGCAAGTGACGGAAAGAGAATAATGAACTCAGTCCTTTGGTTTTTGACTGACTGCTTCTGATAAAGGAGTGTATCATAAAGAGAATACCAAACTTTGTACTTCCAACTCACACCTTTCTAAAATAGTCCAAGTGCTTCACCCCAAGTACTTCACCCCACTAAGCAAGGCCACATGGCTTTATGTTATGTCCTTCTTTGATTCATGCGCAGTTACAGTTCTTGGGGGTCATTTCAGGTGACGGAGGTTTTTTCCCTTAAGTAACGAACACGTGCTATCTGCTGTCTGACATAGACTGAAGAGGCTCTAATGACGTCACCGCAGAGTTGCCACATGCACTTTTTTATGCTTTTTTTTTTGTTATTATATTTCTGACGAAAATGCTTTTTCGAGCCTTCTTAAAGCATTTTTTTTTATTCTATTAAATTGTTTCTATTGAGTCACTCAGTGGCGCATCCTGGGGAGTTGCTGAGTTGCACGGATAACCTCCTTCGGACTGTGAGGGGGCACATTTTTTTGAAATATTTTTTTGTTTGAATTGTCAAGTGCAGTGAGTACGCACCAGAGGCCAGAAATGGTCCCAAAATAGTCTAAAGTTCATTAGTTTCCAGGGCTCTGCCCCAGACTCCGTTGGGGTACTCAAAGCACTCCCCCACAACACTATCCCTGGCTGGAAGGACAGAGGGCATACATTATTTTTTTTTTTTTAAGGATCTGATTTCAAGAAATCACTTGGTGGAGAATCCCCCTCTGCTCCATTGCTTTTTTTTGGTTTGGTTGCTTGTTTCCAAAATGACATGTGGCAACCCTGCGTCACAGGGTTGAAGACGTCACACGAGTCTAGTGTTGCCACAAATGGCAGCCGCTGCAAGACAGACTATAAGACAGGCGTACCATGCACAAAACATTCCCTCGTGTCATGGTAATGTTCGGGAAGGCAAGTTCAAACTTTCAATAAGCCGAACCAGCCCTAGGCTCTTAGTCAACTCGTTATGTCGCAGACCTGCAAGTCCAACAAAAACCGGCAACCGGCATTTACAATGATATGCAAAAGACATCTCTAACAATTAAAAAACACTATACCACTACAGGAGAACACAGTACCAGTTGTGCTTTACAATTTTCGGTGAACCAGAGAAGTCAAAATTGTTTCTATATCGTAAGGAGAAAAAATAAATTTTCAAAAGCGTGCGCTGTAGACACCATTGATCTGTACCGCACAGTTTTTCTGGACTGCCCTTTAGTTGTCCAGGATGGCGGCCAGATTCGGCTTGACGAGTTGGTAGATGTTTTCATATGCTTGTCGCGTCACAGTCATGAGGGGCACTTGCTTGTTGTTCTCTGAAGTAAGAATCATTGCTGGTGTCTAATTTAACCCTACCATGGCCGAGGTCTTTTTCGGTCCGTAAATGGCCAAGGTGTGGTCCAACGGGGTGCCGTGGGGGTTGGGGTGGCCGTGCAGGTGTAGAAGATGGATACTGGCCTGTCTTGAGAAGCTGGCTGGAGGTGTTTCGGTGAAAACACCTGACTCCTTGTTCCTTGAGCACTTTATGTACACATTCACTTCTGCCAGGAACATATGTAACAACTAGGGATCGACCGAGCCCGGATATATCCGGATCCGGTGCCGGATAATGTGGTATCCGGCGAGATCCGGATCCGGCAATTATATTGCGCCGGATACCGGTTGCAACACAACCAAACCATTCTCGCCGTAAACATGTTGCTTGCCTCGGTAAAATAAATCGTAGTAAAATAACTAAGCGATCTATGGGTATAAAAAATTGCAGACGTAATAATTACAGTGTAAATTATTACACAAAAATATTTTTGGGACGATCATTTTAGGTTTTCATAACTTTAAAAAAAATTTGAAGTTCGACTACGTAAATCTGCTTTACGAAAATATTCACCTTCCTTTGCGGTACATGGGAGACCTTGAAATGATAACGTCCTCTGGTTATTCTTCCATTACAGCGTTGTTTACGGCTTCCGACATCTTTTTTTTAAAGTAATACCGTATAAGTAGTTTAAAGTTGTTTTATTTCCTAATTTATATTCACTATCGTTGAAAGCAATCCCTTACGGCCGCCATCGCGCTCCCACTCTCAGCCGGCTGTCCGCCAAGAGACGCGCACATGCTAGCTCCAATGGCTGTGACCTTGACTCGCTTCGCGTGACGTCACTTGTGACTAGCCCCCGCCGCGATGAGTGATCACGTGCTATACACGTGCCAATCGGGGAATCCCAACTTTCCAACGCGACCAAGATGGCGGCCGTTCGTTACGTTGTTGTGTTATGACAGCTTGAACCAGGGGCTAGTTTTAGCAATTCTTATCAATTTTGACGACACGGCCAACAACAACATCAGTTGAGGTAATTAAAAGATGATATTAAATAAAATAAATCCAAAATACGCGTGCCAAAGTACCTACTTCAGTCGGAATTACACCTCTGTTTTATGCAATGGCAGTTTTTCTTTCCAAACGAGACTTTGAATCCAGGGTGCGTCGGAAGTTTTAGAAACGGTTTTGAATTGAGATAAATCGTGGTTTGGACGCCAAGGGGTTAAATTCGAAAAGTAAGACGGTTTAATGACGGTATCGAAAACTAGCAAGAAATAATAGCATGATAAACCAAAGATGACTTCCATGTTGCAAGAGTTGACAGTTTTGTTCATAAAATAAATGCAGCTTTTTTTTATATTGGTTTCGTTCCTTTTTTTTTTTTTTGCTCTCGTTCTTTTATTTTGCTTTCGGTCTTTTGTTATACTGTGCGCAATACAAAACGGAACGAAAGCAATTTAAAAGGGAATGAAAGCAAAAAAGGAACAAAACCAACGTAAAAAAGCTGTAAGCAAAATACCTGTTGTAATTTTGATTTGTTTAATGCAACCAAAATTCAATAATTTTAATGTAAAATAAATGCATAGACTACATACTGTTTTCACAAAGATTGCAAAATTTTGCTAATTATTTTTCGAAATGAGGCAGTAGGCTAATCCATGAGAAATCCTTCAACTAGAAAAATGTGTTTTGATTGATTAACCTAATTAGTGCTTTGTTTGACTTTAAAAAAAAAAAAAATTGCAGTTTGGCAACATTGAAAAACAGTTCTGTAGCCTACATGCAATTATACTATACTGGTACTCTTAACAGCGTAAGACTTCTAAGTGTTTAATGTATTTAATGTAAGAAAGTAATGTGAAACAAAGCGAAAATTAACACCATGGCTGCAACTAATAAGGGGGGGGGGGAGGATAAACAACTTTATTTCGTTTTTGTGTGTGAATTATCCGGTATCGACCCGGATCCGGAACCGGTCCGGCTCTGACATCAAATTATCCGGAACCGACCCGGATCCGGAAAAACGGTATCCGGTCGATCCCTAGTAACAACTTCTTTGTTTTTCGGACTTTGGTCCTTCTAATTTGTGCTTGACTCCATGCATTCCTCGTTGTGGTATTGATGAGTCTGGCAGGATAACCAAGAAGCAAGTGATTTTGACAAGCTCCAGCTGCTTATTGGCTGTGTCAGCATGGGACGAGTGTGCAACGACTGCTCAGTTCGTTGGCAACAAGCACTTTGAGCTGGGTCCTAGGGTGCGCGGAGTGGTATGGTAACGTTCTAACTGTGTGTGTGGGTTTCTGAAAAAGTTCGTAGGTAAGGCTTTCTTTTTTTCTTGTGATGCAAACATCAAGGAATGGTAACTTGCCATTCAATTCCTCGTCTTGAGTGAATTGGATTGCTTTATTCCAACTGTAAAGTGGCGTGAGCACGTCTGACATGATGTTTTGGTGGGGTGTCGAGAAAGCATCAATTACAAATCTTTTCCAAATATGGATCTCGGGGTACAAATGAACTATGTACTAGTCTACAAATTGCAAATCTATTTCGGTGATGATTGGAGAGCATTAATAGGCCATAGGAGTTCGTGACACCTGCAAAAAGGTTTGATCTTTGAACTTGACATAGATTGTGGAGAGTACTGACTTGAGAAGCATTCTATAAAGTGTCCGGTCTGAGTCACTGGCTTTGAGCCTTCTCTCGGATGTGTTGTTGAATAGCCAGGAACTCCAAGCTCCTCAGATGAAAATGTCTGTTCGAGTTAGTTGGTGAGACCCAGAAAGGTGTGCGAACCCAGATTAAGCAACATTAAGCACCAAAGGACAAGTAGAAACGAATGGCATTGCTGTACACCACATGGAAACACAACACCTTATTAACTGGGAAGGCCCAAAAACCGTGTTCGTATCTAACTTAACGGAGATTTTCTTCTGAGGAGCTTAGAAGTCTCTGGCCGAAAAGAACTTCATTATGCATATGGGCACCAAAACGATGAAAAGCCTTATTACATGAGACTTAGGTTACCAACCAAATCAAGGTCCTGGGTATTATTACCGAGTCTGCCCTGTTGCTAAGCAAACAATGTGCTGCTGCTAAGGCAAAGCCAATGGCTAGCTTCCTATCCAGACATGTACCTAGGCAATTCTCCTGAAAACTTTGCCAGAATCACAAGGTTTTCAGCCAGCCACTTGTGAAGTTCTCTAGGGCAGCGTGGGCTTCCTTGTTACAGAGACATTCTGTTGCTGAAGAGCACAAAGAGATTTGTTTCTCGTAAACTCGTGAGGGATTATGTGAGCTATGGGGAGTGGTTGAGTCTGTCCAGGCTGCCAACTCGGGTGCAGAGACGAGGAAGAGGCATGCTCACAGAGTGCTTCAAAGTACTCAAAATATTAAAGGGTAACTACAGACTGAACGCAAGTGAGTTCTTCACGATGGCCATCACCAGTAACTTGAGGCCCGAAGAAGATAGCTCAAGCTATTGAAAATTCGCTGGACAAAACTGTTGTCTTGATTATGAAAGTGTGTGGTAATTTTTTACATGTTTTTTTTTTCCTTGTTTTGTTGACCACTAACTTCAGAGGGAACTACCTTAAGCTACACAAGCCAATTAGTAGACTTAATGCAAGGAAAAACTTTTTGTCTGTTGCCATTATTGATGCGTGGAACAGTCTCCCCAGCAAGGCCAGCGCAATTAACTGCTTCGAGGCAGTATTGAAGAAACACTTGGTGCAGCTCTCACTCCACTATGGGGCATGGCTACAAGTTACGGACTTTCCCGTATTACGAATTGAACTAAACTAGTAGAATTTGAAATGTATGTAATTTCTTTTTTACTGACTACTGTAATCGCCACTTGCCGGTTTTTGCAATTTGAAATGTAAGCTCATTCATCCAAACCCAAGCCCTACCTAATTGTGTGTTGTCATGTATATTGTGTAAGGTTTTTATTCAAGTTTTCTTAAATTACTTATTTCTTTTTTTACAGTGCGACCCAGCAATGATTGACTCCAAATATTTTTCACCCCAGAATCGTGCTAGGTATTTTTGGGGTAATATTCCTGGAATGTACACGTATGTATCATTTTTCTTATAATAATACTTTATAAAGTGAAAACTTAGCAAGAAAAACATGAATAAAGGAAACTTTGCCCTCGGTTATCAAGTACAAGTTTTAGTGAACTTTAAAGGCACATAAATCCCTCCGTTCTGGCTGCTTTACTCTGCGTCACCTACGCTAAAATATAGTTCAAACGACCGCAGCGCGCATTGCTCTACGACACTAGTCATACTCATTTCGGGGCCGCTGCAACGTGACACATCGTACGACCAAGTCGCAAACCTGAGCGAAGGATTAATTATCCTTCCTCCAGGGCCGAGGCTTGCCAGCGATGTGGCGGGAGTTATATACCGCTCGGACCGAGCCGTTTAAAACAAGCCTAATAACATTCACGCGCCACTACTGACATCTGCATCGTACCCTTAGACCAGCAAATGAAAGGTAAATCAGTTTATATAAAACTATTTCCGGTAATGTATCGAGTGAAACTATTAAAATACACCGGAGGAAGTTATGTGCCTTAAGTGGTTTGTGATACATGCAATCAGTTAATTGCTCATAGGCCTACACCTAAATTTTCTTCCCTTTACCCTAACCTTGTGAGTGAAATAATCATTTTTCAAATCTTAATATCATCCATTTGTATGATTTATTTAGACATTAGTATTACCAGTTTTTAAAACGAACGATCTAGGCCCGCAACACATACAGGAGGCAACGTTGCTAGCCAAATTCTAATGCGCTAGTTCGTCGAACTGGAGTGGTAAATGTAGAAAGTCCGAGCTCTATCCTTGAGACCCGAAGAAGATAGCAGCTCAAGCTATCGAAAATTCTCTGGACAATGCTGTTGTCTTGATTGTGAAAGTGTGCGGTAATTTTTGACGGCATTTGTTTCCGAGTTTTGTTGAGTATCACCAGTATTATAATTATTAAGTTCCTTAGGAACGTGGAATAACGAACACGGCTTTAATTTACTTGCGTGATTATCTCGGATCCAGTATATTGAAAATAAAACTTTTACTGTTTCCTCGATTCCGGACCACTGTCTAGAAACACGAGACAGCATCAAAGTCTCCTTAGATCTATACTATACACTAACCGATTTGCCGACTCTTGACATGAAAACCACGCCTCGTAAAAATTCCTTATAATGTGAATGCATTTTTGTACCATAATCGCTTATTTGTGCCATTATACATTGGGAAAGAGCCTTAACTTTTAGGGTCGGGCGTGCTCAAATGTGCCTGTGCTTTCAAAGACTGGTTCACCCGAATGCGGCCGCTATATCACATCATTGTTAAATAAACGATACTTCTGCTGGTCAGATGGAAAACTTCCAGCTGTAATGGTGTCATGTTTACTGTACCTGTTTTCGGGTTGTATAAAGCTCTGAACTGCTGCCTCTGATAAATGAATTGCGAGTCAGTTCACATCTGACGAGGTTTCAAGCGTTACACGTTCACGCTAGTGGGTGGCAACCTCATTCAGTGTGACAATGAGTGAGGAACAATGGGGACAGGCGGATTGATTGTCACACTTGCCCAACTGAGAAAAGCGACCATTTTGGAGAGCAATGGTAAGAGCTTTTAACCTTTTTGAGCCTAAGCGACGATACATACATCGTCATACGAATACCAAACCGAAGTGGCCGGACGAATGATATATCGTTCACTCAGTTCAACGCCCGGTTAAAAAAAAAATCCAATTGCGCACATCGGAGGTGTCATTCCGATTGAATTAGATATTTTAGAACGTATATTTTCGGTTAATGTAATTCAATATCATCTTTTTATTACCGTCATCGATGTTATTGTTGACATCGTTGCCAAAATTGATGTGAAACAACGTTTTGTTTGCTGAAAATAGCCCTTGCGTTAAACAGTCATATCAACGTAACAACACAACGCACAGCCGCCATCTTGGTTGCGTTAGAGAGAGGGGAATCCCAATTTTCTATTCTAGCCCATGAAAAATGACCTTGTCAACTACTACGTCACTGCCTGTATTCCTCGAATGAAATGTGCCGTTTTAACGGCCTTTGTTAACTCTTCGGTATCATGACCTACCGCGAGCGCTGATTGGTACGTTCGTGGCACGTGACCCTTTGGCCGTTCACTAGTGACGTCACGTGAAGCGAGTCACGGTCGCACCCATTGGCGCTAACAGTAGCCCGTCGCTTGCGGGCAGCCGGTCACGATGGCAACCTACGAACAATTGGGAGTGAGCTGTCAACAATCGTGAATATTGAGGAAATAAAGCAACTTTATGCCCACACTGCTGGTTTTCGAGCCCCGACTGTTTGACCGATTTTCCGTAACTCTCGTAAACTATTTGTACGGTAGTACAACATAAAATAATGATTTCGGAAGTAATAACAGGCGTTGTATGTGATGGAAGAATATCCAGTGGATGTTATCATTCCGAGTACTGTAATTTGAAACTTTCGTTAAGGCGTTTACGTAGTCGAACTTCAGGATTTTTTTTTTTAATAATCAAAACAGGACGATGGTCCCAATTATATTTCTGCTCAATAAGTTATAATATAGTTATTACGTGTGCAAATTTTTATACTCTAAACCGCATAGTTTCTTACTATCTGCAAAATACTTACCTCCAGTCTACATGCTAATTCGTTTAATTTTGCTTTTCTCATGCTCAACCACCCATAAATCTTGAATTTATGAATTTCAACGTCAGTTGCCTTTTTTTCCCGCTAGGCGCGCTACCAGCGCTGGCGCTGCAGCCGCCTGCCTCTTGGGGAAAACCCCCATTCGTTTTTGAGCATGCACGAGTGAGGTCGTGCGTTTTTCCCAAAAGAAACATGGCCGACCACAATAGTGAGGACGAACTTGCTAGGATCGACGATCTACTTAAGGATGGGGATTTTGCTTCGTGCACGCACCAGAAAACACCTTTAGATCTCCACCCTTTATGCAGGAGATGTAGGATTTGTGATTTTGGTAACGAAAAATGCAATATTCGTGAAGCTCACAACCCGAATTCCGTGAAGCGCATTCTGTGGACTTGGCGACAATCCGACCAAAAACTAGAGCAAGTAAAGAAAAGGCAAAAGAAAGAAAATTCTTCCCTTGATCGAAGACTAGCTGAAATGGCCAAGGACCCTCAAGCGCCGATCTTCGTAGAAGAATTCGTGGTTAGTGCAACCGATCGTCATCGGAATTTGACGGGTTTCCACTCGGCGCAAAATCTGTTTACCCACAAGGATCGTTGGGGGCTATGACGGCAGCCCGGGACACGGCTAAATCAATTGTTTCTGATCGGACGGCCGATATGGAGGACAAAGTTGTACATAAAGTGAGCACTACGGTGCTGTCTCATGTGGACACGAAAATTGGAGAGTTTCGAGGTGAGGTGATGGGATCCATCGTGGGACTTGTGTCAACGGTGAACGCATTAATAGCCCAGCAAGGTTTGTCAAGCAACAGTTTTGGTGCCGGTGCTGCAAAAACTCCCCACACAGAGGTTTGGTTGAGTTCGGAGCCAATTACGGATGGGTCCATTAAGGAATATGGGGAGCAAAATGTACTCTTAAACAGCGACCTGTCAGTTCACGTGGAGGGATCGACTGCAATCCTTGTCAAATCTCTGGAGGAGCACGAGACAAAGGGTTCGCCGGCGATCCAGACAAAGGGTTCGATGGCGATCCGGACGAGTGGTTCGTCGGGCGGTGCGCCACTGAGTAAACTGAAGCCGCGCGATGGAAAGACGGAGGCTAGTTCAAGAGACAGTCCGCCTCGCACTATACCCACGACAGTTAAAAAGAACAGTGGACAAGTGAGTGGTGTAAAAGCTCAGGGCGATCTGTCAGCACCCGAGAAAAGGGCTAGCGGACACGAAAAAAGCAGGCCCAACAAATTGACTAATCCGTCAGTGCCCGAGAAAAGGGTTAGCAGACAGGATAAAAATGTGCCAAAAAATAAGGAAACGCGCTCAGCCCCCGAGAAAAGGGAAGGCGAGCGTGAGGATGATTGGCACAGGTCAAAAAAGACCCTGCCCGCACCCGAGAAAAGGGTTAGCGGGAGGGCGAGTAGAGTGGATTTAAATGTTGGCCCGGTGGATCCCTTCCTAGACAAGGCGAGCTATTTTCACGGTTCGCCAGTTCACAGCGATCGCGATCACAGCCCACGTATAACTGAAAACAGTTTGACGGATCGCAGTCCGCACGGAGATCAGTTCGCATGGAGATCGTGGTTCACACGACGATCACAGATCGCACATCGATCGCAGGCTGCAGGACGATCGCAGCACACGGGCAGATCGCAGCTCACACTCAGTTCATAGTGATCAGGAGCCTCACGACCGTCTAGTAACCAGACGTCAACCTATGTTCAGAGAAAAGGATCGCAGTTCACCTGTTCGCGATTTTTCACCAAGCTTCTCCGGACATCGCCGGACATCGCCAGACTTCTCCGGATATCCCCGATCCTCCACGGATCAACTCTACTCACCGGTGAGAGCGGTTCTCCCGCTGGTCAGGGAACAGATGCAGGATTTTTACGAGGCAGAAGGGGAAGACGATTATGAGGATGATCAGTTCTACTACCAAGACCACCTTGCTAGGAGTAACTCAGCTGCACATAAACGGGAATGCGATCGTGGTTCCCTATCGCCGGAGGCAAAAAGGAAGAAGGTGGTGTTCAATGAGGATGACGTTTTCATGGAAGAAAGAAGCTTTGGGGATGAACAACGTGATCAAGAAAAACAATGGCAGGAATCGGTCACAACACGCCCTCCCCCCCCCTCCGGACCGACAACGACGACCCCTTCGAGGAAGGACCTGGACTCATCCATTGGAAACAATTTGCTAGTTTCGTTTTCAAACACCATAAGGAGACCAGGTTTTGCAAGGAAGCAACCCCAGTGGAACTTAATCCGGATGACTCACCTCTCGAAACGTTCGCGAATTCGGGGGCGCCCAAGGACCCACCCCTTCACCTTCCTCAGTCGGCGGTCGGATTCCGTCAGTTGCTCAACGCGGAATCCCTCACGCGGAAGGGCGGACAGCCAATTTCGATTTCGAAGCCTCTTCCTCCCCACGACCCGGCTATGACAAAATTTTTCTTCACATCAACGGGAAAAGGTGCCCCTTCCAAGAAGCGGTATTCCACCTTCCCTGAGGCAGAGTACTTCCCAGAGTACTACCTTGAGTTAGACTCTACCATACGGACCCCACAGTTCATCTGCACGCCAATGCAACAATTCGACGAGGATGAGGTACTACTGCGTTGCAGCATTCGCGCTAATTCGCATGCGGAACTAGCCTACTCCGCGTCTACGGCAGCCCTCAAGAACCTCGTGGCCGAAGTCCCCTCTCTCAGGGAAAATCGGACTGTAAAGGAGTGCCTCTACATGATGAAACGTGCCTCGTCGTTTCAGCGGGACAGCCTAAACTGGTCGTCGCGGCTCCTGTTAAACTCGGTTTTTCGGAAAAGGGATGCGCTACTCGAAACTGCGTCAAACATCCCCACGGACATAGCAGGCCAATTACGGTTGACGCCAATCCACGGGTCGACGGATGTGTTCGGAGGCAAACTCCTTCAACTAGCCCCAGGACTGAAAGAGAAGACCAAACCACCTCACGTGGGACCCTCTGGTGCCAGAGGGAGTCGGTTTAAGACCAGGCCTTCAAGCAGAATTTTCCTAACTACCCGCACTACCCCCAAGATGGTAGGGGGAGGGGATTTGGGAGAGGAGAGAGGAGAACGGACCTGCAGCCCTTTCGTGACAATCCCGGACAACAGAGGGGAAGAGGCGCATCCGGAGGAAGAGGGTGGAGAACCAACAGCAAGCCTTGACGCCCACCCCGAGCAGTCTCTCCTCATTCACTGTCAGGTGGGGGGGAGACTGGCGAAACCCCTCAGAGACTGGGAGAAGATAACGGACGATGCATTCATCTTGGAAACAATCAAATTCAGGTACCACCCCCCCCCCCTATTCTCGTCACCAAAACTCTCCGACAATGCGCCTGGGATGGCGTGTCGGGACGTCAAGACCCCGGAACTTAGTGGAAAAGCTCCTTCAGAAAGGGGCGATCGAGAAGTCACCACCGGGTTCCAAAGGCTTCTGGAGCCCGGTGATGGTCATCCCCAAAAAGGGGGGGGGCGGCACCCGGCTGATTTTCAACCTTCGTCTACTGAATCGCCATATACAGAAAGAGAAATTCAAGATGGAGACTATCGGGAGGATTCGCGAGGCGCTACGGAGCGGGGAATACACTGTCTCTCTAGACCTCGAAGACGCGTACCTCCACGTCCCGCTACACCCTGCAGTTCGACACCTCTTCAGATTCATGTGCGAATTAACATCGTTTCAATTTACAACCCTGCCATTCGGTTTGTCTACAGCGCCACAAGTATTCACCCGGATTCTGCGTCCAGTCCTCGCGACACTCCATCAGGAAATGATAACGTACTTGGACGATTGGCTACTCCGCCACCTATCGCCAAACAAACTTATAGACCAGATGAACAGATCCATCCAGTTATTTCGAACTCTCGGACTGGGGATAAACTGGAAAAAGTCAAGACTTACACCCAACCAATTGTTCGTGTTCCTCGGGGTAGAATTCGACTTGGTAACCTGCAAGGTCCGGCCCTCATAAGAGAGAGTGGAGAAAACGGTAGCCTCCCTACAGACCCTCCCGCCAGAACGGAGACGTCAGCAAAGGAACTCCATCGACAATCGGTATGCTAGATTCCAATGCGACTTTGGTTCCTCTGGGCCAGTGGAGAGTGAAGCCCATCCACTGGTTCAGAAAAGAAGAATGGAACCCAAGGAAGTCTTGGAAGGACGTGGTATTTCTTCACAACTTTCCAGACATGGTATGGTGGATGTCACCGAAAAACCTCCAGGTGGGTGTACCTTTGAAGGAAGCAACCCCGGAGTTGCTCCTCTTCTCGGACGCGTCGTCCACAGGGTGGTGAGCCCTTCTAGGAGATTGGACAGAGGCAGGAACTTGGACGACAGCGTGTTAGAGTTGAGAGCTGTCAGGAACGCAGTTCACTGTTGGAAAGAGAAAATCTCTGGAATGGACATCGGAGTGATGTCCGACAACTCAACGGCGGTAGCCTACATACGTCGGGGAAGTGGGACACACTCCAAGACCTTGATGCAAGAAACATCGCTCTGATGCAACTCTGCGAGGAATTCACGATCACTCTGATACCCAGACACATTCCGGGGAAGCTCAATGTATGGGCCGACGAGCTCTCCAGGAAGAACGAAATGCCAACGACGGAGTGGCAACTCGACCCAATTGTGTGTCATGGTCTTTTTGCAACATGGGGCACCCCGATGGTCGAGCTGTTCGCGACAAGAAACAACTCACAATTGAGGAACTTTGTGTCCCCCTTCCCGGACCATCTAGCGTGGGTGACAGACGCTTTTTCCATTCCATGGAAAGGAATGAATGCGTACGCGTTCCCACCTTTCTGCCTTCTCCAACTCGTTCTGAACAAGATCAGAGAGGATCATGCTCATACATTCTTGTTGCACCGTTGTGGCCAGCCGCGACGTGGTTTCCAGACCTACTAGAACTGGCGAAAGAAGATCCGATTCGTCTACCAATAACCCCCAGATTCCTGTCTCAAAACCGACAATCCACCCGTCCCCGGAGGTGCTTCATCTTCACGGGTGGAGACTTTACGGGGACACCTGACGCGAGAAGGTTTCTCGGAGGAAGTCACAAACAGACTCCTACAGTGCGTCCGGAGCTCGACAGTCAAGATGTACGAAAGCAAATGGAGACGATGGTTTTCGTAGGCGACTGAACGAGGCTGTGACCCATGTGACCCCCCGGTGGTGACGTGGTCAGAATTTCTGGAAGAATTGTTCCAAAAAGGTCTTTCCCCAATTTCCATCAAAGGCTATCGGGCAGCAATAAACTCCGTGCTGACCTGCTTAGGCAAGTCGCTTAGGGATCTCGCAAATGATCTCTTCATTCGAAAAAGCGAGACCAAGGACAAAGAAGTTGTTCCCTACATGGAATCTCCCTCTTGTGTTGGATAGTTTAACAAAACCACCTTATGAACCACTCCATAGTGCAAATTCAATACT